>DWJZ01005163.1:0-14399 GCA_018249125.1 Asbolis capucinus | reverse complement strand
AAAGCTTGTGTTTTTAAATATTTTAATAAATCCCGTTTTTATTCAGTTTAAAATAAAATAATTTAATTTTACCGCCAATGTTAAGGTAAAAATATATAAAATAATTAAAAAAATGGATAAGTTTAAAATCCATTATGTACACACATAAATGAGCATTTCTGTGGATACAATGTTATGTATAAGTTGCGCGCAAGTAACTTACTTTCTAATTAAATGACCGTTTGCGTAACTTGTTGGTGCTTATGTCGGTTTGTCTTAGTTCAACATACAATACAATTGCTAGCCTTTCTAATGAAAACTATGAAACGACTAAGACTCATGTTTCTAACATCCAGTCAGATGCGATGTAGACTGTACTAGGGTCGGCCCGCGGTTTCGCTCGCGCGGTATACTGGTAAAAAGTAGGCTATATATTATTCCAGATCATAATCTATTCCTATACACAAATTTAATCCAGATCCGATCAGTATTTTTAGCGTGGAGAAGTAACAAACATTTATCTATCAATCGTCAGGAACTTTTGTATTTGTAATATTAGTAGGATATGTGCGAAATGGAACTGTAAATATTCTAGTATCCTAGTGAACTGGTTCACGAAGCGACGGGTGTCGAGTTCGATTCCTAGCAGGTGAAATATTTATGTGATAAATAAATATTTGTTCCTGGGTTATGGGTCTTGTCCGCGAAACAGAAAATTCTAGTACCTAAGTATGAGTGAGTAAGCGTTTAATAACGTTAATTTTACGTTTAATAAAGTCATACTGTTGAATTGTTTTTAACATAATCAAGAAAAAATATATATATTAAAAGGAACAACAACTCCAAAACTACTCGTCAGAGGTCGCTTTAAAAATAATGGAACCACATCGCAAGCACCAGCTTTCGATCAAAAAATTGTTCTAAATCGGTCAACTAAAAAAAATACCCACGAATTTTGAAGTCGGTAGAGGGGATTCTTGCAAATATCAAGTGAATTCTGGAACTTCGTATTTTTTGTGTGTTAATTAAATTTTGGCCTTCACATTATAAAAATTAAACCTCGCGCCATTTCATTACCTTATACAGACTGTGAAGTAAAAATAATGATGTAATGAAGGAAGTATATTAATAATGGAATTAATACAGTCTGAATAATAAAAAATAGTACCACTTAATATTCGTAATATCACAGCGATGACGGAAAACAGTAAGGACGTAATTTAATGACTACGGCTTTGAAGCAGCGTGGTGAAGTGTGGTCTAGGCCTCCTCAGTATGAGGAGACACCTGTGCTCAATAGTGGGCTATCGATGGGTTGAATCCACGTACGTATTTAATATAAAACAAATAATGTAATTAAAAACAATTAACCCGACTGCGACTAACGACATAATACATCGTACTCGTTTTGACAAGTTTTGTTATAATGTTAACATTATAATACAAATATTTGTGTATTTCTTTTCATAATTTTTCATTTGATACCCATATTGCTGAGGTAAGAAAAAAATACAAAATTATCTCCCTTTTTTAATTTGCGGGCGCAAGTTTGAAAATATACATATAGCTTATGTCACTGTGACAACTTCTTCGACAATTCCTATTTCATAATCCCTCCAGCCACTTAGCCCAAAGAAAAGACATACATACATACAAACCCATATACACACGTACGCTCGAAAAACATTACCCTCCTTGTGACGCAGTTGAGTAAAAAATTACGTTACAGGAGAGTTCTCAAAAACGATTATTGTATCAATAGAATTACACGAAAAACTCATACTTACACGAAAAAAATACACGAAAAATCCGTACAAGGTCGAAAGATAACGATAATGTAGTGCACTAACGACAGATATCTCACGATAGATAAGTATCGTAGATCGACGCTCACACTCATCACGACCTTTGGTTACGCAAGCGGCGCATCAGATTGATAGCAGTTTCATGGCGAGGCAATTTGTGAAGGTGTCTCATGCTGTAATGTTACCGTGCTTTGTCGGTTCAACTACCACGGTATAACATTTTATAGTATAGGGCTTTTATGGAAAATTTATAAGGCGTTACAATATATTAATTAATGTTATAAATGAATATTTCGGGACAACTTACGCACGACCATCTGATTCCAAACTAAGTATTTTTGGTTGTATTATGATGAACAGGCAACTGATAAACATACGTTTTTAAAAATACACATATATATATACATATATATATTTGACACCTAGTCACAGAACAAACGTTCCTGTCCATCACGAAAATGTTATTCTGGCTGGGGATCGAATCGACCTTCAGCTTAACAGCCAGGACTAACTATCACAATACTTTGTGTAATGTGATATTTCTGCTTAAATTTTGTGAAAAAGTATTATTTTATAAGGTTTTATTAGTACAGTGTATTAATGTAACCTAGCATTCAATAGTAGCGTTCAAAATTTTAAAATGTGGAAACGCATTAAAAGGGTGTTATAATTTTATATGATATGTACCATTAAATACAAGAGTTTAAAATTGTTGATATAAATAAATTACTTCATGTTAGGCGGCTAAAAAATTAATTAATAGAGGCAAAAAAAAAACACAACTTGCTCACTGAAAGCAAAGAATTTACGTAAAAAGATGATTAGAAATGAGTTAATTTATATGCAAATGTTATTTACTAGCCGTTGTGGACTCATTACACTTTAAAATGAATATGTATGCAATTAGAGAAAATACATATTAATATGTTATATAGCACATTATATAACACGAGAATCTGAACGTATTAAATTAATATTACATTTATTAATTTTGTATAAAATACGTAGCAGTTTACAAACGATTAATTTGTATGATAAATAAATTATTTATATTAACTTCCTATTACTACTACTTACTTAGTAGTAATATAGTACCAATAAGTAGAATTATGCGATGTAAACTATGAAACATATTGATAATGGATCATTATTTATCTAAAATTATTTATGTAAATGGATATTTACGTAACAAACAAACAGCGATGGTGGTTTTATAGTCATAATATAAATTAAAAAAATACTTTATTAGTCAAAATATTACTTTTCGAACAAAATTATCCTTCGCCGCATTTCATTTCAATGAATATTTTAGATGATAGCTTTAAAAGAACTTGCTACCACTCGACCATCCACGCAGGTATTTTTCCTCAAGTGAACGCCAGTGAAACCATAGTGCACATAGGTTATATAGTAGGTATAATAAGGCATATTAATTGAAAAGATAAGGAATTTCAATATAGCAGCTTTCCGAAACGGCGGTAAATTCAACTAAATGACACTCATAAATGTATTATTATTACTTAAGTAAATTATAAATGTATTATTAATACTTACGTAAATTATAAATGTATTATTAATACCTACGTACATGTTTAATTCGACTTTGACTTTAAGTTTTATTGAGTAAGAGGTATTGTTTAAGGTTTCCGTTTTACCCACCTAATGGTAAGTGGCGATGAAGTCTTTAAGTAAGCGCACTAACTTGGTAGAAGCTTATTTACACTTGACTTCGAAGACTTGAATGTAAATCATTGTAATTAAACGGGAAGACCGACATGGGAAATTTTTTCCAGTCTTTCACGGTACGGGTAATAAAAGACGAGGCGAAGTGCGTCGTTCGTAAAGAAACCCTCATGCTGGGGTATAAACATACAAATGTTTATGTATTTAATATGTGGGTAGTAACAGAATCTTTTGAAGAAGTAATAAAATTATAACTTTTCTTATATTCCACGTATTCGGGATTGGTTAATGACATTTAAGAACCGTCGTTTTTGCCTTACGGCGATTGCCCTTTACGATCAACGCTCATGCATCATGTGTTGTTAGGAATTTAAAAGTATTGCGCATCACCGCTCGTCTTTCGACATGTTGTATGGATGTACCGTTACATTAATTCAGGGACCTGACTAGACATCCAAATGATTTCTAGATTAGATTTTTTGTTATAATAAAATGGATTCTTCTTTTACTTATTCCTTGTTTTGACGAATATTTATAAATTTTAGAAGCGATGATAGCCTAGTGATTAATTCAGCCTCCTACTCGAGGATCCGGGTTCGGATCCCAGGGCGCGCATTTCTGACTTTTTTGGGTTATGTGCGTTTTAAGAATTAAAATGTCACTGGCTGTAACGGTGAAGGAAACCATCGTGAGGAAACCTGCATGCCGGGGAGTTTGCAAAACTCAAAGGTGTGTGAAGTCTGCCAATTCGCATTTGGCCAGTGTGGTGGACTATGGCTTTAACCTTCTCATGCAGAGTTAAGACCCATGCTCAATAGTGGGCCATGATGGGTTCTTTCCGCCGGCGGCTACGCCCGTTGTAGGTACGTTGATAAAGAGTAGTTTATGTTAATCCAGACTATGGCCTATCACTGTGCCAATTCATTTCATTTCATTAAGATTCCGTTATTTAATTAAAACGCTACATTATCACTGAGTGACAAAGGATATATAAAACATGTTTATATTTAAAATTTTATAGCTATAAATATAGTACATAAATGCTAAAAATAAATATTATCATTTTAGAGAAATGTTTACTCTTTGTTTATTTCAAAATATAAAATAAAAAATGTCCACCTGTGCGAAGCCTGGGTGGGCCGCTGGTGTTTTAGAAAACTGTTTGTTACATTTTTAGACAGAGAGAGCCATGTAACAGACGGACAGACAGATAAATTAGTAATACTGCAGTATATGCAAGTTCTAATCTAGTATTAGACCGCTTTCATTGCCCTTTGTGTTGGGAAGTGTTTTGTATGCGGCACACTAATAAGGTCGGCGGATCATGTTGATATGAAAGTGACTTGGCAACTCGTTGCTAGCATTATAAAACACTTGCACTTCTAATATGGCCAATCTTGGCTCACTGACTGACGGCAAGTGCATTTCAGGGGTTTGTTACGAGTTTGAGTCTTGGGTATTCAAGAATCATATCCTATCCTACTAATATTATAAACACGAATGTTTATGGGGATGGATGTTTATTACTTTTTCACGCAAAAACTACTGAACGGATCTGAATGAAATTTAGCATGGAGTTGGATCTGGAATAACACATGCCATTTTTTAATAACATGGGTTCCACGTAGACGTAGTCATGGCCAGAATATAGTATAATGTATATAATATAAAAAATATAGGTTAATTAATAGGCATAATTAGGTTTTTCATCATAAATTAGAATAAACTAACAATTTATTTTTGACTTGCATCACTATTTTTAATACATAAAAATTATAAACTAAATAAAAAGAAATAATATTCATTAAAATTATATTAACCTACTTATTAAGTATAAAATTTACTATTAAGTATTACAGTATTTAAATTTTATAATTTGACAAATTTATGCAATATTTCTTCGGCTTAAAACGTGAAAGTAGAAAAGTACTTTTAAAGTCATTAGTATTCGTAACGTATAAACAATTTTCCATAACTTTTATAAGTAGATTTTGAAAGTAATTTTTTTACAAATATTTGAAACTAGCTTTAGCTGAAGTGCATATCACGCTGTTCCAGTGCTTAGCAACCCAAGTGTTAAATATTTTTAAGCCACTCAAAGGCCACCGACAAGGCTTGTCGACTGCTATTTAACAGTGACCAGGACCGATGGGTTTGCTATATGTATGTATATATGTATATGTCAACAATGCATCCAATATCTGATGACAATGCATTTTAATGCCAAGCTCCCGATACTAGCTTTAGAATAGGCTCTAGCCACAGGAGCTTTTCAGCGGTTAGCTATACTGTTATAAAATTCTGTGTAGTTCTTCGTATTATGGCTCTATAATTAAAGCTTTCGTTTTTAAATATTTTAATTTAGAAGGCTTTGCCTACTACTTCCCGAAAACACCACGGACATAATTTAATCTTTAGTTTGATTAAATAAGAACATTGATTGATGGATGATCCCGGAGTATAGCTTTTAGTTGCCTGCGAGAGGTCACGGATTAATTCTTGACCCTGGTATATATTTAATTGACAGATGAATGTTTATTCTCGGGTCATAGGTGTTTGTTAATCGTTTATTGCCCGGTGGGAAGCGTTCATAGTTTGAAGGGAATTGACTGAAGGGAATATAGTACGGCGAATTGTAAATGCTAAGCAACAGCGGGTGCGGTCGGTAGGAGGATGTGTGGCTGCTAGTGAAAAAAAAATTATAAGCTTTTCCGTGCTCCGAAGGGCACGTAATGCCCGGTTATTACATTTAGATAGTAATCTTAACCCACGTCGGAGGTTAGCCGGTATAAAAATTTCCGATGTTTGTTGTATGTATGAACTTGTTTTGCCTACTAACTTCTCCAACAATTCGCATTGGTGCAGTGTGGTTAAGTATGCCCCATTGAATGTCATATATACTAGGTTCCGCCAGTGTGGTACCAATGTTGATAAAAAGTTGCCTATGTCACTATCCACACCATCAAATACATATCTCCATACAAAAATACATTTCTACCCCTCGCTGCATTTCAACGTGACAGACGGACAAACACACGTTTACATTTATAATATTAGTAAGGATCGACTTTTGCAATAGTATAACAAAAATTACAAATGAGTACTATTAAGTAAGTTATGAAGTAAATATAGAGTAATATTTTATAATTTGTAAAATAAAAACAAACAGCTCATAAGCTGAAAGTGAATGTTTGTTCAAATGCCGAGACGAGTTATTAGAGATCTCGTGCACAAATGAAATTCAACAGATTAGTGTAACATCTATTTCTGAGTATAATTTTTTACTATAAATATAGTTTGCTAGTATTTTTTGTTTCTGAGCTTAGTCATTTTTATTTACATAGTTTGTTTTTATATTTAGTAAGGCTTAAAGTTTGTAAATCGACTTTCGTCTTTAGCTACCAGCTATATATGTTATATGTAATCGGATTCTTTTCTTTTTTTCATTCAATAAGTGTCTTGACAATACCACCTGATGGTAATAGGATGTAGTTCTATAGGTGTTCATGGTTTGATTTTCACAAAAATATAATGTATTTTTTTATAAATCTTGTGATAATACGTACGATTTCTAACTGTTTTTGAAACATCAATAATCTATACTAATAGTAAAACTGTAACGGGGTCAATTCTGTACATTAAGTTTATTTTTTTAATTTGATGCGGGGATGCTTTGTTTATCGATGTAGAGATTAAAATATTTTTTTGGGTTTATTGTCTATCCGTCTGCTCGAGCTTCACGCAAAAATTACTGGTCAGATTTAGATGAAACTTGGCATAGTCGTAGTTTAAAACTTCAGAATGGTTATAGGGTAAGTTTTATCCCAAAAAAATGGCAGATATCCCATAGGATAACAAATTAAAATTAGTATGGCAACTCCGAAACCAATAGAGTAATTAAGATAGGCTTATCCGAGAATATTGCTTTGTTGTTGCTCCTTTTTATCCCAGAATATTGCTTTGTTCCCGTGGGATAATAGCTCAAACTTAGTATGGCAACTCTGAAACCGCTCGACAACTCTTCTTCCGAAGTGAAGCGGGGGCAATTTCTAGTTGAGTTATAATTTTAGTTGTGCACCTTACTTGTTTTCAATGTGTGTACATTACAATGTTTTCCGCTAGATGGCTCTGAGCAAATCGGTTTATACTAGTAAATACTAGGTTAACACTATATTATCATTAAATACGCTCCAATTACTGACTGCTCTTGACACCTGTTATACAGTAATCGGACGCCTTGTACGGCCTTTGAAAATATGCGATGCTTCATTTGTCAGTTGGTATTTAAACTATTTAATTAACTATTTAATCTATTGCTAGTAGATTTTATAGTTAGTACCTATGTGGTAGGGGTACCAATTCACATTGGAGCGGCGTGGTGGAGGATGCTCTAGGCCGTAAACAGTATGACAAGAGTCTTCGAAATGATTACATGTCAACGGTCACCCGGAATAGTATAACTAAAACTTAAAAAAAAATTGGTATAGAAAAAATTTGAATTTATCTGTGTCTCATTCTATCCTATGCAATATTTATATTTGCATCTCTTTCCTATTAGTCATTACTTTATCCCTTCTCTGTAAGCACTCTATTACTACCCATAGTATTGTATATTGATGTGTGTGTGTATATGTTATATGAGCATTGTATGGGTCTGGTGGAGTGGAGCGAAAGAATCGTTTCGCTAATGGCCTGTTGCGTCGAGACCGCAGTCGATTTAGATATAAACGGCTTTTAAACATGTCACCATAGCGACCGCACTACCCGCTTTGCTTTATACGCTACTTCAAATGGAAGATTAGACCAGCGATTTCCAAACTTTAGTGTATAACTTTGACATGTTCCCAAATTTTGAAAATATATCTTTCCTTGACATTACGTGTCAGGTATGTTCGTGGATGCGCAAGTGGATTGTTTTTGCGCCACCTTTAAACGATGCGCATCTCTGGTGCGCTGGGTTCGGGCCAGTTCTAATGGCAACTTGAGGGTATTTTCTGACAGGTTTGATTGTCAGTACATGAACCATTGTCACATGGTGCATATATTAAATAATCGGGACTGTCTTAGGTATAGTTATAGGATTAAGTAATTATTTTTAAGTCTACTAATATTAGCGTAACATTTGTACTACTACTAACATCTACATATATGGTCCTTTGTGGTCGAAATAAATGATTTTTATTTTTATTTTTTACATACGTTACAACATTATCTTTGACTTGATATTCAATAAAAGTTTGGGAATCACTGACCTAATGTTTCATTTGACGTAGTGCATAATTTAGTCTACTTGTTAAAATGTGGTAGTGCGCTATGGTGATTACTAATTATCGCCACTTACCATCAGATGTGATTGTTGTCTAATATTAAAAAAGAATTAGTAAATAAAATATAAAAAAGGGTTTTTAGTTTTTAGTCGGTTAAGTGCCCAACCCTTCTTCCACGAAGGGTTGTAAGAATTGGTTTAGTGACTCAGTGATTAGTAACTTTAACTTCTAAGTTGGAGGGCCTGGGTTCGATTCCCATCCAGAACATTTTTTTGTGATAAATAGAGGTGACTCTTTCTGGATTTGGAAAATATCTATTAGGTATACATATATATTTAATAATATATACATATATATATTTATCAATTGTCCATGGTACAATCTTGCGCGTGAGTGATATAAATCTATAAAATGTATACACATTTGTGATATAAACTGAAGCTAACATATTGCAATGAGTGTACTGAAAAGCAGTTACATTGTGTCATATAGGTCAAGCCGAGTAATAAATTTGAAGAGCCACTTCACTACATGATATCGTAAAAGCGGTCTTGTTTCTGTTCGTAGTCTATAACTAATATTATAAAGAGGAAAGATTTGATTATTTGAGGAGAATAGACTTTGAAAATACTGAGCCGATTTGAAAAAATATTTTAGTATTAGTATTCTTGATGAATATAGGCTATAAAATGTATACAAAAACGTGAGGATTCCGTTTGAAAACTTCGATAATGTAACCCAACGTGTGAAAACATTACAAATAATTCTTATATCGCATACGGTGTAGAAATTATTGACAACAGAGCAAAGTGATGTACTACAATTTTATAGAGGATATCAATATGTACAAATAGGTGCGCGATACCATATGTCTAACTGTTACAGTTATGTCACAATAACTACTTTTTTCTGGTAACTAAATCTTCAAACGAGAAGCGACGGTAGTTTCTAGTATATTATAGACTAGCTGGTTGTTTGCTAGTTTTTAGGTTCATTGCTTGTTGGCCTTTTTGAATTTCATAAATCCATAAAATTTACTCCTCATATCCTGATCACCTCACATGGATGTGAATAACACCATGCTGGGCTGTTGTTAGTAACTCTGCCTCTCAGGAAGAAAGTGATAGACCCACAAAATTGGGGAAAAGAAAGAAAGAAGAAAACAGTATATCGTCAAATAAATATGTAGACATAAAAACCAATATTCAATATGTTGATGAAATAATTTAAGCAAATTCCGTGCAACCATTTTAATCTATCTACAACTCCGATCAATTCGATCAGACCATAAAATCAATTTATTGAATCTACACACATCATTAATCATTGATTGACTTCAACCCAATAATGGCCCACAACTGAGCACGGGTTTTTCCTGGACACTGAGGCTTAGAGCATATTCGACCACGCTAGTCTAGTGCGGTAGTACGGATTATTAGAAAATAAGGTCCTTAATACTAAAACGTTCGACAAGGCTTATCGACTGCGATCTTTCGACAGAAACCGGGATCGTATTCTTCGGCTTTCCGTGCCCTCCAAAGCACGGAAACATCGCTAATGGCATCCGTCATCCTTACCAACCGCGGTTGCTTAACCCACCTATCACTTACGGCCTATATAATCTCCGAGCGCTTCAACTGCAACTGCATAATAAACCGCAAGTATGTTAATAGAAACGTCAATCATAATCATTATTTTCTAGATTAAATTATATACATTGGCTAACAACCGTGTGATTGTAATTAGGATCGTCTTCACCGACACCTATTAATTGTGTAATATAGAATGTAGGAACCGACCGCCTTTCATCGCGAGCGCTCGGCCTACATCTGTTCCCTCTCCCTCCCTCCCCCGCTTTCGTTCATGATTACTTAAATCGTTCCTAAGTACAGAATCTTTATACAGTTTCGCGCTTCCTAAGATATGATTTTTCTGAATTTTCTTACGTTACCGAGAATCGATTTTAGAACAACAAAGTGTTTTACTTCCACTGTTTAAGTATGCCATTTTTTTTTTCATATTACCCAAATTATCCAGCGAACAAACTGACATAAAAATAGTAATTACATTAATAAAAAGAAGATTTCTCATATTATTATATGTAGCAAACTTATATGTAGCAAACATTATATGTAGCAAACATTATATGTAGCAAACAATTAAAAAGCGTGTGATTGTAATTAAGATCATCTTCACCGACACCTAATAATTGTGCAATATACGAGTAGAATGTAGGAACCGAACGCCTTTCATCGCGACCGCTCGGCCTACATCTATCCTTTCTATTTTAAGCAACTAAGGCATTTTAAATGTACTCATTTATTAGTATACATGTAATCAGATGCTTAATGTACAGTAGGAAATTAATGAATTTATTTGGATTTTGGACATGTAAGGCGTCTCGGGGTTCCTGGATGAATATGCAACACAAAAAAACCGTGAAAATTTCAATATTAGCTAATATAGCTTATTACATCGATTTAAAGGACAATGACAATATATCATCATAACAAATCGGTGGGCGAGTCATTCGTCTTCACGACAGCTAATAATTGTGCAATATAGAATGTAGAACTGACACGCCTTTCATCGCCACCGCTCGGTCTAGAACAATCCTCTAATTTAAAACACTAAGTGCCGTCTCGGCGCATTTTCAAATGTAATCAGATTTTGCCGCTTTTATGCAATGAAAAGGTTAAGCTGTTATGATTTTGTGATGATATAATGCATAATACATTGAGTAACTTATTAGATCAGTTGCAGACTATTAAATACAAGTTTTGGCCCGCAGCTTCGCTCGTGTGGAAGGTAAATTGATAAAAAGTATTATACTGTTTGTATTTCAAAGTTTTTGCGTGAAAGAGTAATGAACATCCATCCATCCATTTCTTATTTGTTCTCCAAACTTAACTTCTAAAAAAATATGATATGGCTGTGGCAAGATTTATTTTAGTATCAAGGCATGGGTAGGTACCATTTCGTTCAAGAGCGCCGGAAGAATATGAATTACTGATTCCGCCAGCTGATGCGCCCGGGTTTTTTTACCGGGTAATTTGACAAAATTAGACAATATGTTATTCCAGACACCTCTGTACCAATTTTCATTCAACTGTGTGCAGTAACTTTTGCGTGAAGGCGTAACAAACATCCATTAATTAATCTAACTATCCATCCTTACAAACTTTCTCATTTATAATATTACTAACAACCCACATGTAACAGAGATACACTAAATTATTACAGCTGTTATATTTATATTGACAGCTGTTCAAAACCCCTTTAATGTACATGATAGGCAGAAGTAATATCCGGGTTTTACAAGTTTTTTCTTTGTTAGAGTCTACATTTAACAAAAAATGAATGTTACAGAAGCACTTGTGATTCTGTTCTTGTTTACTTTATGTAATTGGAAGGTTAAGCGGTAAAAGTTAACTCTTATGATGACCTAGTGCATGGTGAGAGGATTGTGATATGTAATATACTTCGTGGTTATTTATTGCGAGAGAGACGACGAACATTATCTCGCAAATACGTTATTAGTTATTGTGGACGTAGCTCCAAGGCATTTATTTCGCTGTATTTGCTTAATTTTTAAGCGATTTTAAAAGGATTTTTTCGGGTTCTTTTTTGTTTATACATTTTATAAGTTAATGCCTAACTACAATCCCACCCGAAGTGGCAATGAAGTCCTAGTTTAGTCGTATTTTTTTTTAAATATTTTGTTAAATCGCCGTCGTTTCCCTTCCGAAGAACATTGGATGAAAACTCTCACATTATTCCTTCTCGTCATATTATCTACAAACATGCACAATTGTGTCTTAAGTGGTCCTGTGGTTTCAATACTAGCGTTGCCATATTAATTTTAACCGATTATTTCTCGGGAACAAAGCAGTTTTCTGAAATAAAACCTACCTTCTCGTGTTATGCCAAGTTTCATCAAAATTTGTCCAGCGGTTTTTGCGTGTAGGTCGCATAGACTGACGGACAGACAATGAATCCAAAAAAAATGTTTTAGTCGATGGTTATCTATATCGATAACAAAACCTCCCCGCATCAAAATTTTCAAAAAAATACATAATTTACAGAATTAACCCTGTTACAGTTTCATTATTAATATAGATGCAGGGACTTTGTATTCCAAAATATTGTCTTTCGTTAAGTTTCGTTGGTTCTTTAGACGAAATAAATGTATTTAATTACATTGTTTATGTAAAGTAGATGAAATGACATTTATATATTCATGCTTTCACAGTAGGATTCACTGCCTCGAATCACAAGTTCTAAAATAAAACATTAATCTGCTACACACACAAAAGTATCTGCCACAGCCGGAAATCGAGCCCGGGACACTTACTTAGTTTCAGTGCGACAAATCACACAAAATCACACACAAACAAAAAGTCGATCACTCCAAAATTTATTGATTTTACTAGTAATAATTTAGTAATTTTTTTTACATTAAATAGGTTAGCCCTGGAGTACGAAACCACCTGATGGCAAGTGGCGAAGTAACTTGCGAATATACGAAGTAGTCTATATATATACATATTTATATATATATATATTTGTGAGAGTTTACTAATAGGGTTATAAACACATTTAAGTATGTTTTAATTTCAAATTGTTTTATTAAATAACATTATAAAACATTAATAATTGAACGTGTCTCGCTGATAGTAACAGGGTTTAGTCATAAGTAAATGTCTAGATTTAAATCGTTTAACCATTATGAATTAAAAGGTCTTGGGGACAAGTTGACCGAGCCCAACACTGGAATTGGAATTAATTTACACCTTAATCTTATGCTATAAGGTTGATATTCGAGTGTAGTGTACAATCCGCTCACAGTGACGTGTGTTATAGTTACGGTTTACAATGGCGCAAGAAGGCCGAAAGATTCTGGATTGGTTTGTTATAGATAGAGACAGATAGTGTCTGACCTTTCAGCTGGACTTTATAATTTAATTAACACGAATTAAATAAATTAAGTAACTGTTCCTAACATCTTAGACAAGCCACTTCCCATGAGATGAGATTGATGTTAAGCATTAACTTATTCTTTGTAAAAATAGTTGCTTCTCTGGTCGCGAGAGGTTTTTTGCTGTAATGAATTTAATATAAATATACTCTTGGGGCATCGCTGTTCTTTGAACTTTGACTGTGAACACGACCGCGTGTCTCGACTGAGTAACGAAGTATTAAATTTTGTTATTTGGGTATCTCATGCAGTAAATTTGCTTAATGTCTACCAGGTCACCTTCATCAATCACCATATCCATTAATTTGCAATGTAGTGTGGTGAAGAGGCTCTAGGTCTTCTTAATCGCGAGACCCGTGTCCAGTAATGGAACAATTTTGGGTTGCTTTGATGATGTAGTACAAAAATAAAAGAAAAAAAAACTATTGTATCAATTTTCTTTGTCTTTTAATACTAGTTATTTACTTGAGTTCTAAACATCAGAAATAGATTATAATTACCATGAAGAAAAACATCGTGAAGAAACCTGCACTTCTGAGAGTTCTCCATATAGTTCTTAAAGTGAAGAAGTGAAGTCCGCCAATCCGCACTTGGCCAATGTGGTGCACTATGGCCTGTACCCATCAAATTGTTAGTAAAGACCCGAGCCCAACAGTGGGATAGTAATGATATAGCACAAAAATAAAT
>DWJZ01005162.1:0-14400 GCA_018249125.1 Asbolis capucinus | reverse complement strand
AGGAAGTTCGGCGGCAGGAGAGTCAGTTGTTCTGATAGTCAGGTGAAGTGAGGGGAGAGGGCGGGGAAGGGGGGAGAGGGAGGGGAAGGGGGGACGGGAGGTTACCCGTCGCCCGTCAGCCGTGCATTTATTTAATTAAAATGGGTGCTTTTAATTAATTTAAGTTCTTCTCTTAGTTTTTTATTCTGTGTAAATAACAAAGCAGACTTCATTTGTACGCGGCTTAAAAGGATTAAAGTTTTTACGTAACGATTTTTTTTTCATTTAAATTGTTCAAATAATGGATCTGATTTCTTTGTCAACGGCGTGCTCTTATGAGTATCCGAACAGGAACCTGTAGTGCGGTGGTTTGTGTCGATCATAAATGATCGGTCGTGTTAAGCAAGAGCGGGTCCGGTAGGAACGCCTGTGACATGAGCGCCTCCTTGTTGCGGAGGGCCTGACCGTCGTCCGGTTTGTTACCCTGAGATATTTATATCTCAGGACAACTCACACACGGCCATCTGATCTCAAACTAAGCATTATAGCTTGTACCTACTGTGGTGATTAGACAACTGATAAACATACTTATTTTTTTAAATATATACTTATATAGATATTTTTTACACCCGGACACATAGAACAAACATTCCTGTCCATCACAGAAAAGTTTGACCTGGGTGGGAATGGAACCCACGACCTTCGGTGTAGCAGTCAGGTTCACTAACCACTAGACCAACCGGCCTGTCATCTAAGAATATTATTAACGTATATATCTGTGCGAAGGATGGTTGTCTGTTCCTCTTTAACTCAAAAACTTCTAAGCGGATCTGAATGAAATTTAGCACAGAAATAGATTACAGCCTGGAATAACACATAGGATACTTTTTATCAACGTACCTACTACGCTGGCGAAGTCGCGGGCGTTTACTAGTCTACCATAAAGCCATATAGTAGCTATATTGACTTGAATCCAGTACTAAACACGGGTCTCTTAATAAGGCTTAGAGCATTTTTTACCACACTGCACCAGTTTACATCTGTAAAGATTTTGGTATATGTTATGAACAACCAAATAGCCAATTACGTACTCGCTATCTACTAGCAGTAAATACAAAATTAAAATGTGGGTACTGAAAATATATTTATACTAAATAACGACGAAGACAGTGTTTGTAAAATAAGCAGTAGTTTGTGATTGGGGCGAATGGCTCCAGGTCTACTGAAACATCCTGCTGCTTCAGTGCGACTTGGTGGAGTGGATAGTAGTTAATGCAAGTGTCGGGTGCTTCGATCGAAAATAAAACAAGATATCGACAGTGACAAAAATATGTCTCAATACATATCAGCTCACTTGAAATGTGAGCTGGTGTTTTGCTTAGTTCGTTCCAAATTGTTTATTACAACAAAATACGGACAATGCGTGTAATTAAATTAAACTATAATTGTATTTTAAACTTTCTTAGTTCGTTGGCAACGAAAATGTATGTGTATATTTATGAAGACAATATTTTGTGCAAAATTTCTGTACAAGGCAACATCTAGTATATTGTTGATCGAAGATCTGTTGGTTTAGCTAACTAAGTCATAGGTCTCCGACCAGATTCTACGACCAGCTGATAACAACAAAGTCCGATAGCTTAGTAGACACGGATTCCCTCATGAAATTTTTAGTAGTAACCATTACCGTCTTACTGGTCGCACTGTTGCATAACCCCGCCGAATTTTACAATATAAACAAGCCATCAGGCAACGACGCCTCAAATAAAGTCTACTTCACCACAAAATCATCAGATCTCCTTGATACACTTCACAAGTACCGAAATGCAATAACGTACCATTAAAGTTAGGTAAAAAGTGCACAGACAATAGGGTCGGTAATCCCGCGAACAACAGAAGCAGAACAATAACATTAATCCCTATTGTTGTCCGGGATCCGGGATCCCGGGATTGTTCTTAGCAACAACAACAGATGGAAATAATATAATCGCTATTTTAAGTTAATGTGGATGAGGGTTATTCAAATCTGTGTCTGTGTTAGCTTTATGTTCTTGTAAAAATTCCGGAAAATATATTTATAGAAGCCCATATCAGCTTTACGCTTGAATACTGAGTGCGCAGAGCTGATAAATGTAATATTCTCTTTAAACAGTATCAAGTCTACACACAGGTTTACACAGTAAACAAGTTGTAAAAAAATATGTGCAAATTGCGTTGAAAATTATACAGCTGGCGTTCAGAATTTTGGGCACCCGCTTGTGTTCAACAATATAAGCGTCAGCGATCGGAGAGGCAAGGACCAGAAATGATTCTTTTAGTGTACTCGCTGGGCCGGGAGATGTCGCCCCTCTCGTAGTGTTCACAATCCTTGTACTGTTGCCTCTAACCTTCTAGTGGCTGGCAAATTTTAGTACTTGATACAATTTCTCTAATTCTACGTGTGTATACTTTTTGCCTGCGACTTCGCGTGGATCCGGTTTCATCCATTATTTCATCCCCATACTGGTCGAAATTTCAAGAATTGTAAAACAAATGTATATAATATATAAACGCAAAGTTGTATGGTTATACCGATATCTTAGGTAACGACGAATTTCCATACAAACTTTAATACCTTCAGGTTTAATTCAAAAACGATCAAATATTCATTTTTTTTATCAAGTGAGTTGTGGAAGGCGCAGCAAGTGCCAATTAAACGGTGAAACTTTTATTAACTTGTTTTTAAATGTTAGGCCAGTAATGTCCGTTAGGGTCGGGCTGCGTTCCCAGGTTTAATTCCAGCAATCCGGCGATGTCTTTCATTTATATTAATTTCAATATACAATGAATATATTGATATTATACAAGGGCATAAATTTGTTATGGTTTTAGCTTCGACGATGAGTATTTATCGGCTTAATTCCACTCATAGCTCACTTCACCAATCGCTCTGTGGTTTACAAAATATTGCATTCTCATTAATGTATTTAAAATACGTAATTTTCACAAAAGTTATATGAAATTAATAAAATGTATGTTCACTTTATTTACATTAATGTGACAAACGGAAAAAATCCTAAAACTTTCCAACTATACGTACGTATGTTTTCGGTAACATTTCACTGGCTTCCGAGTCTCATATCACATTTATAGAGGAATACATTTTCTGTGGCGGTAACGTAACGAAAATAGGATATATTAAAAGAACATTTCAGTATAACATTTCAAAGGTTTCATAGAAAATTAAATCTAAATGTATCTTAAGTTCTATCTCGCTAAACAACCAGTCGTGTTCCGGCAGCGGGAACGAAATAGTTCTTCATTGCAAAAAGAGACATTATATTGATAGTAACGTTAGTGTCTTCAAGTCAAGAGTGAATAGGCTTTTATTAAGTTAATGCGCTTCATTATCAAAGACTACGTCGCCACTTACCATCAGGTGGTTTCGTAGTCAAGCGCTAATTTATTAAATATAAAAAAAAACAAATGTCTTTGGTATTTTTATTTGACTTCAAATCATTGCCTGTTCAGCTCGTTCTTCTACTGTTTAACTTCAACCCATTAATACATTGGGCCTACATTGGGCACAGGTTGCTCCTTGCAAGTGAGAAGACCTCGAGATACGAGTATACTGCTCTAATGCAGATAGGTGATGGAATTAGTTAACAATCTAAGATAGGATTTTAGCCTCCTGAAGACCTCAAGTAAGGCCTATCAACGCTAATGATAACAATCGGAACAGACATCTTTACGTGGCCTCCGGAACATGAAAACCCTGAAAAATTTTTGGGCACTAGCGATCCCCCATCCACCTACCGACTGCACAAGGGTGGTGCTTAACGTTACCGATCACTTACCACCGTCACAAGCCGCCAAGCTACGAGACACGAGCGAATATTTACTTCAATATAACCGCAACCCACACAACATTAATAATCCGTTTTGCAATCTCTTTAGTTTTAAACCATTTCAACGATAGGTGTGATTACAAAGCGGAAATTATCTATTGCGTTTAATTAATTAATTTAATGTAATTACGACTGAATTTATAATTAAACGATAATTGATAATATTCATAATTGTACACGCTAATAATAAACAGCCGTTAAATTGTATGGAAACATCTGATTACATTCGTTATAGACGTTTGTTTACATTCGTTAGGGCTTTTATTAACAGTTTTATTACGTATTTAGCGACTGAATTGTAAGCAGGCAGTGTCGCTCATGGACGTTTCCGCAAAAAAAATCAGGCAAATTAGGTAAATTGCCACTGTTAGGTTAATTTGGTGCTTAAAACCGCCCTTTGAAAAGTTTGATTTAACGTGAAGAAAAAAAAGAAGTGTAAAACCTGCGAACCATAGGTTATAATAAAATTCCAATTTACAGAACATAAAAGGTTAGTAAAGCGATCTCGCGTGAATTGTGGACACAGCTCGACGTGAAGCGGTCCCCGGAGGACGCTCGGTGACATTAACGGGCCCCACCGTGCCCCGCGGGGAATTATACGGAAATCATGGTAAAAAGTAATACGCATTAAACGTTTTACCAAAGCTATAAATCTGCTGCTTACCTTGATTTATTTTACCCAAAAGGATTTTGTAGCATCGCTGCCTTAGGCCTAGGAAATGACAAGTCCCGGGATCAGATTTCTTTGACAGCTGGATTTCCCGCCTTTTTAAATGTAGGTTAATGTGGATGAACAGGCAAAATAAAACAACTTAATATAATTATTTATTTATATTTCTTATATGTATATACATTTATACTTAGCCTATGTTATAATACGTGTTTCTTTTCTTTATTTAAGAAATTTATCCAAATTATATCGGTTTCTAGGGCGGAAAATTTATTAGGTAATGTTTAAGAAGTTTGACACAATGTGTTGTACAAATTAATTATCAGATCCAGGGCAGTTGAGCATAATAAGCATTTCGTATAATTTTGGAAAACATTTGGCCAGTACCGTGTCGTGAATTATTTAGTTATTGCTATAGTTCAAATTGTAGATGTAGATATAATGTTTTTGACTAGATGACATCTAAATGGGCATTTACTCTTCTTGTAAGTCGCAGGTCGTTGACAGGATTTTACCTATAGGCTATGCTATGCAGCTTACTCATATTATGAGTTGTGTTCACCCAACTAGTTTTGGACCTATCCTTATTCCTCGATCTTTCTTATAGTCCAAACTGAATTGTTTTTCAAACTTTACAAGGACAGACGGATGGATGCTTTATATTCTCGTTATGTCAAAGAGTTATTCGTTCAAAAAGCTGCAAATTGTACATATGTGCCCTTTGTAAAAGATACAATACAGTTTTTCTAAATAAATAAATAATAAAGGGTAGTTCAAAATCTGTCCAAGCTTCCTGCGTGTTCAAGACGTGACCAAATAAAATATGTGCTTGTAGCAAACGATTCCAGAAAAGTCGTATATTATTCACGAGGTTATCTCCCGTACTCACATGATAACGTGGAAGGTGGCCATGAACTAGTTTCAAGGAATGGGATATGGAATCGGGAAAATGAAGGAAGTACTAATTCCTGTTTAGTGACTGGAGCGAACAAACTCAGGATCTACCTGGTACCTTCTGGTTATTTATTCGATGTACCGACGTTCATAAATGTGCATGCTGAACCTATTCATAATTTTCATAAAAAGTATAGCAAAGAAAATATTTTAATTGAATACCTTTCTGTATAGTATTTGTTACTTTTTCGTAGACTTCTTCGTTACATTTATTTACATGCCATTGTAACAATGTAAAAACCGCGTCTTCGCTGTATAGAAAAGGCAATATCGATTTGTATACATGGCATTGCAATAGATTCTCCGTGAAATATTTTCGATTCTATTCGATATTTCGTTGTATTCGATTGCAATGTTGCCAAAGCAGAATCACCGCGGAGTTTATATGTAATATAATGGCGATCTATATTTTAAATATTAATAATGGTTATCGTTATTTGAAGAAAAAATTCAAGAAATTCTCTGTAAAGTATTTCTAAGAATCAATGTATTTTTTTTTGTATAATTAAATTACTAGACCTCTTTTAGGTCTGAAGGAAATTTGATGTTTTTGTGTATCTTACAAAGTAAAGTATCTTACAAAGGATTAATCGAGCTGCGGGATGGTATGGGTGACCATCAACACCAAAGGCATCACACAACACCATACGCATCACACAACACCCGAGTACAAACGTTCTTCTATCTCGTACACTGCCCCAACCGAACACCGAAGCAGGAACTTTTCGCTTAGCCGGATCACTACTAACTACACCATAGGCCCGTACAATCAATTAACAAACATAATCCTTAAGTAAACTCGTAAAGTGTACGAGGAAGCAGGGACAAGTTTCATAAACAAACCAATTACAAACTCATTTCGAGTTTCACATAGAAAAGAAAGTTTGATGATAAGTATTACGTACAAACAAAACTACATAGGAGTACAATAACGCGACGGCCGCTAAGTCGTGTACAATCACGTAACTTCGCGAATTATATTACGATCCCATTATTAACTTGGGAAAGGAAAAGTTTGCTATTATTCTAATCTGTAAATAAAATTATAACAAAATAGCTTGTGGCTCGTAACACAGCTGGTAGTGGCTCTACCTGCGAATCGTGGGGTCCCGGGTTTAATTCCTGGCAGGAGCAAAAGTATATGTAACAGAGAAATACATAGTTCTCGGGTCATGGTTTTATGTTATTTGTATTGCCTATGCTTTTAAATTTATATAAATTTTTCAGTTAATTTTAAATTTCTGTAAACGATTTTACAGGAAATATTGCTTTCGTTGCCATTGAAGATCAATCTGCCATCTATTTTTTATCAGTTTTTCATTTAAAGCATCATATCAAAGGAACGTAGAGTAATAAAAATGTAGGTTCATTTAAGAATTTTAAAAGAGATGTACGTTGTTTGCGGTTGAAACGTAAATAAAAACAAATATTTGTAATTTTGAAACAAAGAGTGCGTAAAATGCATGGTAGTGTGCGTCATCTTCTTAATTAGATAATGAATGTATTTCTAATGCATTCTTATTAAGATATTAGCCTTCTCCATATAAGCTTTAACTGTACCAAGTTTCATACTCCTCCGTCCACATAACATTCATCAAAAGGAGTACAAATTAGATATAAAGATATTGCATGACGTATTTACTTAATGACATAGTTTACACATTGACCCAATATAAATAATTGTTGTTACATTATCTAAAGCGTATTCTGTATTGTCTTTAATTGAAAGTAACCAAGCAACTTCAGTCATTACAACGGAAATAACATCTGTGATATGAAAGTTAATCGTGAAAATTATGCGTTTACACGGCAAATGAGCAAACTTTATAATTTATGCAGTGACATTGCAAACTCTCTTTGCTTACTGAGTTATACAATGTATCTTAAATTGTAATAGGAACACAATACATTGTGTTCAGAACTGGAAATTCCAAATTATATTTCTTTCCCAAAGGCAAAATTGTATGAAAGCGTTTTCAAATAACCGGTATATTGTTTCTGTATTTTATAATTTTTTATTGTGGCTTTGTGTGTGTTTTACTGACTATATTAGAAACTATTTTTCAGATTGACGGTCATAAGTCTATTGAAAACCTACAAGAAATAAACGATTCGATTTTGACTTTGAAGATCTCAATATCTGATGTGGAACAAGCCCAACTAAACTCTTAAAAATATGAATACAACACCCCAGAAAAAGTTGTTCACCGTGATGAGCACTTTTCGATGATGTTAAAGAAACTGGATTTTTTACTAATTCTTCCGACGCTTAGTAAAGGCATTTACTAATCACACATAAGTTCTTTAACCTTACTACTTTTTTTAAGATAAGCTCTTCCGAAAATCAAATAATGAAAGCAAGATTCCAATCGACTGGTGTAGGTATTAACAGCTCGTGTAGTATACTAATTAAATGTCACCTCGTTACGTGCTATAACCCAATATAAAAGATAATAGAAGTCGTTAACCTTGCTCTCGTCCTAATAGCGTTTGGGTCAATATTTTTATAGGTCTTATGTGGCCTCATAGTATGTGCCTCCTACCTATTGGGTTCGGGATTGTTTTAAGTGGCATACTTCAGTATAATCCTTAAGAAAATTATGAGCGGTAGTTGGGAGACACAGCGTGTTGTTCACAGGAATATAATTTAAAATATTTTTTTGTGATGAGTGTTGTGTATTTATTTGATGGATATTTCAGTTGTACAATGTCAGTTATTGCTATTATTTCGGATTATTAAAGGTGTTAGGTATAAATATGGAAGTACGTTAATATATATTACCTGGAGTAACTCCTCATAATAATATCTTCCCTCATAATCCTCCTGATATTGCCTCCATATAAAATTCAAAAGCTCGGAAATCTCTGCAAGCGAAGCAATTGGTAAACATTTTCATAACACAATAAAAAAATATAACTTTATGACACAGATTTTAAATCACGTGCATGGGTTGATCACGTTTTCAAAATTAAAGTAGTGGTAACTTGAGAGCCTTTTGTAAAGATGATAAAATGCCATTTGGACCTTTTCGTCCCTCTCTCTCACACACAGAAACCTGTCTATTTAACTCTTTTACTGCGATATCAAAGTTCATACGACGGAGACCGCTCCCCGTGATATTAAAATCAGCAGTGTAGTTCAGTAACAGTTACAAATGTAGGTACGCCGTAATACCTTCCCGGAGGAACTATGCTCCAGATAAAGTTCCGACGACGGGGTTTTAATCCCCGTTACATCCCCTGCGTCCCCTGGCGTCCCCTGGCGATCGGCTGTATGATTGCGCGTTTTCACTCGATTTAAATGATAAAGTATTATTATGTTCTAATTACGCGAAATTCATTGAGTAAAATTTTATTTAAATACACTAAACTTAGACTGGCTTTAATGGCCGTCTACTGGGCACGGATCTCTGTCAACCTTTTGAAAGACTCCTCGTGATTGGGGAGAGCTATGCCAAAGTTAATTGTTCCAGTATTCATTGGTGGAGGGGTTTAATCACTAATATTGAAAATACGATCTAAAAAATATTCTTTACAGTTCTACCCGGTATAACTAGTTCTAATGTATTGTAACCAGTTGTAACGAGTTGCGTTGTTACAGCCATGTGACAAGGACAGCGAGCTGGCTGCCGCCGGCGGAGAGCTGGCCAGCGAGGGACGGCAGCGTCAGCGGCAGCAGCCAGGATGAGGACGACCTGCCGTACGGCTGGGAGCAGGCGCTCGACAGCAAAGGGAAATCTTACTATATTAAGTAAGTGGGCTCAACTTGATTCGTTTGTGAATTGTAATAGTATTTCTCTTGAAATTTTGATATAGTATATTTGTAATAAGCCGAGTATTTATACAGGTGAATCTCGATATAGTCTACGATCTATGTATGATACAGGAGTATGTACTATATTGTTTGAGTTGAGTTTAAATACTTTAAGTTTAAATGCGGTTAATAAAGAGAGAGAGAATACGGTAAATTGTGTGAAGAAGAATGTAAAAGGTAGAGGAGATGAGAAGTAGAAGAGAAGTGGTACCATAATTCAAATTTATAAAAAACTTATCAATATTTATTTAAATTTCTTTTTTAAATAAACCAAAACATAAATTTTGACACGGAGTAATTTATTTATTCGTTCACAATTCACATTTTATTGAGGGCGAGTCAAATGAGTTTTACAAGCTGCAGTCAGCGCGTTCCTAATGTAGATGGATATGTTCGATTAAGCCTAATGGATAGTATTCGTTAATTGAGAACCGTAAACAGACCATGAAACTGTCAATTAGCCTAACCAGTATATTTAGATTAGTGATAAACCTATCAGTATCTAAAAATAATTATCTTCTTTATTTATTTTAACTTCTAAACTATTTTACGGCCGTTGAGAAAGCGGCGCGTTTTTTAAACAAAATAAAGGATTTGAATTTCATGATCATTATAGCATAATGCAGGTCGCATTGAAAGCGGACACAGGTTCGATTCCTTCTCGTGAAAGATATATTTACGTGAAGTATGAAAGTTGTTCTTGTTTTATTTGTGTTGTCAAAGCCAAAAAATTACACATGCCGCGTTACATTAGTTTGACAACTCCACTACAGATGGAGGTACAGTAATAGGTACAAAAGTTTTTAAATTTCTACTTTTTTGTTTAGCTCTGCTACGTTATTGAATTTTTATAAATGCTATTAAATGCAAATAATTCAAATAGTATTACAATTATCATTTTTCCAAAAGAGCATAGACAAACGGCTGTAATGATTTCTATTTCTTTCCAGTCACGTCAACAAAACTACAACATATGTGGCGCCAGAGGGCAGCTCCTGCGAGTCGCCGCCGGCGCCGCGGGACGTGGTCCTGGAGAGAGATCCAGAGCTGGGCTTCGGCTTTGTGGCCGGCTCCGAACGACCCGTCCTGGTCAGATTTGTCACCGACAACTCGCCCAGTGTTGGGAAGGTGACTACTTAAATTTCATATTCATATGTAAGCAACAAAAAAAGCGGTTTGAATTTTTAAATTTAAACAATTTTATTTTGTACCTGTACCCGGCGCGTGTTGATACGCATCAACCATGTGTCCATATAATTTTAGTACCAAAATATGTTTCAGAGAATTCTGAACAAAGTTGCCAAAGACATCAGTGCGCTATCTCCTACCGTTTCAGACTCCATGAAGAACAAATAAATAAACATACATTGATTAACATATACATAAGTTATTTAAAGTCAGATATACAATATGCATGAAACACATCTGCTAAATACAATTATAGTCATTCAATAAAGGCACGCGATGAAAGGCAATTTATTTAAGCCCGACCAAGTACGTATCAGGCACTCAGGCCACGCGCTCTGCAGGATTTCGTAGTAACTTGTTAACCTGTTGAGCTTACCATGAGCCTACCTACGCGAAATAGTTTTCCTTTTAAATTCGTTATACAAACGTTACTTGTCGTGAATTTCTTACACTTCTAGAACCAACTGTTTAATTAGAATATAGAAGGAAGTGACATGACACTAACGGACGGACAGACATTGATAATGCGAAACTAAAAGAGCTATAAGTTATCACGGGGCTCTATTAGGACCATAAAATATGTCAACTCACATACATATAAACATATCACTAGTTTCACATCACAGCCCCCGAGAGTTCATCAAACGTGTAGTCTATCAATACGAACTTAGCGTGAACTATGGCCTGTAGCCTTCACATTGTGAAGAGAGACCAGCCCCGTAGTGGGACAGCTCAGGTAAATGATGAATCGTCTCAAAATTAATCTTCAGTTGGAGCCCGGCGACCAGATCCTCTGCGTAAATGGTGAAGACGTAAGCCTGGCAGCACGGGAACACGTAATATCTGCTGTCAGGGCGTGTTCCGACCGGGTGACGCTGCGCGTGTGTCAACCAGCTCGCAGCGGCAACCCGACCAGGCGGTCGGCGCTGCTCTCAGCGGCGAAGCGAGCTCGACTCCGCGCGCGACCTCCGAGGGTCAGGTTCGCAGATTCTGTTCAGCTGAATGGCGCGCCGATGTATCCTGTGAGTAGTATCTTTATATATTTGATGTATAAAATTTTCTACAAAAGACCGCCAACCTTGACAACACTGACAATTCCTTGTGTTACACGTATGACGATTTTATTTCGTTTCAAGTTGTTTCCTTTTGAGTCATTGATTCAAATATCACGGAAGCTTTCTCTAACATCAAATAAAGTAGTGACCGTTTTGAAGTCTTCTAATGCCGTATTCATATACAGAGACTTGAAATGAAACGATTTACATATGTATGAGCCACTGACTTCAACATTTTACTTACCAAACCTTTGTTATAACCAATGAGCAAAGTTGCCCTATTGGATTTAACAATCCAGTGATAAACACATATAGGGTTCTTGGTAATCCAAAGACCATTGGGAACTAACGCATTATTTTAAATATTGCCTCACCAAGTACTTATCTTCTCTCTAGCCATCAGCATTCTCCCTCGGGGACTTGTGCCTGCCTCCGATGGCGAATGTCCTAAAAGTATTTCTGGAGAACGGTCAGACCAAGTCGTTCAAATACGATACGACCACGACGGTAGCTGACGTGGTGTCCAGCCTCAAGGACAAGCTGTGCATCACGGCCGAGGAACACTTCAGTCTGGTTGTCGAACATGTCAAGAGCTTAAGGAGAAACAAGCTCACGTTATTGGATTCCAAGGAATCTTTAGCTAGAGTAAGTATCTTCTGTTTCTTTTGTGTTCCAGCTTATAATTTGAAATGCTTAGTACAGCATCTAGTTATGTGACAAACTAGCCGCAAAGCCGCAACACCTCGCTTAAATGTAAGTGCGATCCGTTTTTGTCGTTGTCACCGCCACAGCTGCAAAAACGAACTGTGGCTTTAATCCATAAGCTTGCCATTGTAATCTATTGTTTTTAGAGGTAATTTGAAAAAATTAAGGTTTTTGTCTATTTTTTCTACTACTGTAACCTTGAAATATGCAACGCCATAACGGTAATGCATTAAAAATCACGTCATTTACTGTTTAATATGTCAATATAACCATTGACCAAAAATTCCAGATCGCAGCTCGTCCCGGCTCGCACAAGATGCGGTGTCTTTACCGAGTGGTCTTCATGCCGTCGTCCGCGGCAGACCTCGCCCAGCGAGACCTCATAGCACTGGATTACCTCTACCTCCAGTGCTGCAACGACGTGGCCCAGGAGCGCTTCGCCCCCGAGCTGCAAACCGATGTCGCGTTGCGGCTCGCAGCACTCCATATTCACCAACACGCGCTGGCGAATAATATCTCTCCCACGAAAATCACTATCAAGACAGTCGAGTTAGTAGCAATTTTATTTAGTTTAATCCTGATTAATCCAGTTTTATCTAGTTTAAAACAAATTACTGCAATGTCCTAGTTCCTAGTGGATTTACGTAAAAAATAAGTATTTTCTCAGATCTTATGCAGAAAACATCAATTAGAAAATACAAAATTCTATACAGTAAAGATACTCGTGTTGTTAACAGCGATAGCCAAAATATGAACAAGGGAGTTAGCGACATCTATCGAAATACTAGTACATTTTCATTAAACAACGGCATCTATTGCCGTCAATATGAATTACGAGATCATTTACCTAGAGCTCTGGAGTTCAGTGCTATCTAGAACGCCATCTATCGAGTTGATTATAAAAGTGACCTGTCGCCTGTGCTGCTCAATAGAGTGCAATAGCAAACTCTAGAAAAAATCAACAGAACTCAAGCGGGAAATGTAATTTTTGGCATTATTGTCATTGGGTGAAGCCAGCCTGGTTTGCTAGCACTTAGAAATCGCACAAACGTCTTCCTCGTGTTTTGGCTAGGACTGAAAGGCAGTTATTTTTACGTAGCTGATAAATCGGTATTTTTTGGTTTTGATGGGCATAGATTGGAACCACTAACATCTAGTCGATCGTTTAGACTATTTTCACAAAAAACGTACCTCAGACGGATACCTTACACCTAGATTCTGTATTTACTATGTAACTTTGAAAAATTATCCATTCCTGATTTCAGGGAGTTTGGTCTTGAGCGGTTCGTGCCCGCGTCTCTGCTGGACAGCATGAAAAGGAAACACCTGCGACGTCTGCTGCTGCACTTCCTTCGCCTCAACGGTACCATGACTGGCGGAAAACAGCTCACACAGCTACAGGTACAATACCGTTTGCTAACCTTTATTCTAGTCTAGAGGCTATCTTCCAACATTTGCGTCGGCAGGTAACCCCGCCGCCAAGACGCATTCGAGCACAGTGGTGAAGTATGCTCAAGCCCTTCCTCAGTGATGAGAAGGTTCAAGCTCCGACGCTGTTATTATGGTAGCAATGCCGGGGCATAAATGTATTTTTTAAAGTTTTGCAGTTTTTTTTTCTAATACAAGTAGTTCAATACTTCACAACTTTTTCCATAATATGAGATCAAAAGATATAAAGTAAACGTAAACGTATAAAAACAAAAGAAAAACGAGCAAACGAGCCACATACCAACGAGTAAATGATCCTCGTCCGAGAGAACATCAGAGATAGATCATGTATCCACTGATAATGGTGATGTAAAAAAGCCTGGGAAGACTGAAAGAAAAAACATTTGCCACTAGCACAACACGAGGGTTGATACTACCATGACAATAACCTAAGTATTTGATAGGCCGGTTGGTCTAGTGGTTAGTGAACCTGACTGCTACACCGAAGGTCGTAGGTTCGATTCCCACCCAGGTCAAACTTTTCTATGATGAACAAGAATGTTTGTTTTGTGTGTCTGGGTGTAAATATCTATATAAATATGTATTCAAAAATATATACGTATGTTTGTCAGCGGTCTGATCATAGTACAAGCTAATGCTTAGTTTGGGGTCAGATGGCCGTGTGAGTTGTCCAAAGATATTTGTAAAAAAAAATTGCTA
>DWJZ01005161.1:0-14402 GCA_018249125.1 Asbolis capucinus | reverse complement strand
AAAACATCGTGAGGAAACCTGCATGCCGGGGAGTTTGCAAAACTGAAAGGTGTGTGAAGTCTGCCAATCCGCACTTGACCAGCGTGGTGGACTATGGCCTTAACCTTCTTATTCAGAGAAAAGACCCGTGATCAATACTAGGCCGTGATGGGTTAAAATGAAGATACATAGACAGATTTATAAAGAAAAAGTATTTGTCAACGTTATGAAACAACAAAGTAGTCGGAGCTTTCCTCGAAGATGCTCCATAATTTCCGAAGCGAAGAAAGGACGGGTTTGCTAGTAGACAATACCATTAATAATATAACATTCTTACTAGAAAAACTCTTTTAAAATGGCAAGTAGTTTTTGTCTGAAAGAGCATTAAACATCCATTCGTCTAATCCTCACAAACTTTCGCATCTATATTATAATAAAACTCACAGTGCATTTTATTTTTAATTTTGTGAAAACCCATTCACGGATTTCAAGGAAACTAGGCAAAGTGTTAATTACGTATCGGATTTATATTTAGGATACTGTTCATCCTTAATTATACAGGTTCCCCTTGAATACGGTATGAACGTCCGTATATGATATTTGGATTATAAAAAAAATTGTCGGTAATCGAAGCGGGTACAGCGAGTTAATAATATAAGTAGAAAATGAACAGTCGTCAAAACAAAACATGTACTGCTAGTTTCAATAAATGAGTCCACATGAGCGTGAATCGTTTTGATTGGTGAAAATTAATTATGGAAATTTTACAGTCGTTATTGATATTTGCGTGGAAACACAATTGTAAACTTCATTATGACAGAATCAGCGTGAACTATTATTTTCTACTTAGGTATAAAACAGTTCAGTTGTTTTATAATAACCCAGAAATTTGCCTCGCTTTCTTCAGAAGAACCAGTTATGAGAAAAAAGTAGTTATTGTGACATAACTGTAACAGTTAGGCAAAAGGTGTCGCAGACTTATTTATAGATACTAATGTCCTCTATAAAATTGTAGTACATCACTTTGGTCTATTGTGTATAATTTCCGCAGGGTACGCAATATAGGGAATGATGGATGAAGAAAGAAAGGGTAAAGGAATACCTGGGTCACTTATTCCCGCGAATGGATGTTGGGTTCGTGCGCGCTCTCCGTTCTTCCGATATCCTTCATATGATGATTTTGCTGATTGTACTTTTAACGTACACGCACTACACTGGGACACGTTATATTGCACTTTTTAGCTGATTTTACTGATTCGGTGACAAAATCGAAGGGAATACGTAGCAACGTGATTCGACCTGACTTGTCAATTCGGCGAATTATTATTTCACTACCCTCTGGCATAGGATAAAAGGACGGTGATGTAGGTAGGAATACGAAACGTTCGGAAATCACCTATCAAGGATTTTTTTACACGTTGAGTTGCATTATGGAAGTAACTATACAAACACCTAATGTTTTTATATTTTATAGCCTATGTTCATCATAAATAATATAGGATTCTGATAGTAAGAGAATCTTGAAAATAGGCCCAATAGTTACGGAGCCTATTCGCCTCAAACAAACAATCAAATCTTTCCTCTCTATAATATTGATATAGACTAAGCTAACGCTTAATTTGAGGTCAGACGTCCGTGTGTGAGTTGTCTAAAGATATCTATTCATTTATTTATTGAAATATTCGATTAATACGGCAAGGCTACTCAGCGTTAAAAACCCCTTTTGTACAGTATTTAGAACTACATTTGTATTAAAGTCTTAAGCGTGGTGACCAATAACGTCAAAAAATAAATCTATATTGTTATTACGTGAAGCACAAGCTACGTACGCCTTTCTACGAAAATTATTCACACGGAGAACTATAACATGTGACACAGTCACAGTTTCCATGGAGGAGGAGTGCAGAAAGCTGCGATTGCATACAAATGCATTGAAAGTACCTAAATCTTAAACTAAAAACTTTACACACACTATCATGCATTCACTCACTCTGATATTTGGTAAGTTTAATACTGGGAATTATGGTTTATCTTTAGATTGAATTACAATTGAATTTCAATAAGATCTCTAGCCTTTCTTTATATCTAATAAGGTTTACTAAAATATTTAAAAAACACAAGCTTATTATAGATCCCTAATACAAAGGAATACACAAAATTTTATAACTGTATTTAGTTAAGGAGCTCCCTTGTATGGAGCCAATCCTGAACGTAGTATCAGGTAATGTTTTTCATAAAAATCCATCTTCATTGGAACTGAAGCAGTACGCAAAATTCCAGCTCCGTAGTGTAAGAGGAAGTGAGTCTAATTAAGCTTGCAAGATTTGACTCGTAACAAACAAATATACTAACATACTTATATACAAACATACACTGCAAGTTAAATAAAAGCTTGTAAAAAAATGTTTGTTTGCCCTTAATAAACTCTGAATTGGTAGAAAATAGAGCACTGATTTCTTCAGCAAGTCTGTTTAGAATTGTCTAGAAAAGGTTTTAGTGTAAAAATATCAATCGGACACATGGTTGATGAGTTGATGCGTAACGTCGAGAACAGATTATAAAAAGACATCAACAAAAACAGTTCGTAAATATGTATATTGAGTTCATATCAGCTAATGCGTTAGCTCATACAATAAATAACTTGAGACAGTTACAAACAAACAAGCTTTTAGCTAGGATTTACCGGATAATAACATTATGCGGCGAGTTAGTTCTGGAAGCCGACAAGTAAACTATGAAGGGATTTTAGTTGCACGCTTATACTGACCATATTTGGGCTACAATCTACGAGGAAATCTATCCATATTAATATTATAAATGCGAAAGTCTGTCTGTCTGTTACGTTTTCACGGCTAAACCACCCCCGATCCGAATTCGATGCGATTCGGAATGAAAATAGCCGGAACACTCAGGATCAAACATAGACCACTGTTTTTTTTTAAATTAATACATACAAGATTAAAATAGGGAATGAAAGTTAATATAAAAAATCTAAACCGTTTGACCGATTCGAATAATTTTGCTATCATATTACAAAAGAGAGAATTAACGACTCTGAGCCTCTATAGAAATTCTGTACTAAGGACTGATTTAAATAAGAATGAATAACTCTGAGTGCGGCCGTAGGTGTCCTTCGTCGTCACCATAAACTAATGTATTGTTAGCATATAGATAAGACCAGCATTCCTTGCCCTTAAATTATTTTACAAGACAAAAATAATAACTTTGAACTTAATACATTAGAATCGAAATAAATTCAAAGTAGTGGTAGGTATGTTGAAAACCACAAAAACCTGCTCCACACATCCATCAAAATAGATAATTGATGCAAAATGAGAATAGGCAACGTGTGGTTCAAACAGGGTTGTCACTTATTATACTTCACTACATTGTGTCTTCATGAATTACTAATTATTATATAATTGAAGATGAACGTCAGAGTCTAGCCTCTAATTATGCAGCGCTCAAAGCCCGGCGCAGTTGTATCTTTTAAAAGCGATCGGCATAGTTAAGCAATTGCGAGCGTATTATAACGTGGATGTGGATGTCTTGCAAAAATATTTTGCGAGCAACACTGGTCGGGCACGTAAAGATCGTTGTTATTCTCAGATGGTATTTACCTACTTTGTCTTGGCGTAAGCTTTCATGCGATAAAAAATTCGGAAATTTGATTGGAATTCTAGTCAATCGACAGAGGGGTTGTAGTGTTAAAAAAAATTTATAGCCAAAATTTCAAAGTTTAAAAGCCAAAATCAGATCGTAATTAATATTATAATATTGGGTCGTACCAAATTAATCCCAGAAATGTCTTCCAGGTTAAAAAGACTACCATTTAATCCAAGCTACATTTTCCTAATTATTTTGACGAACAGCGAGTGACAACCCTAACCACAGATGCTGAAAATCAGTGCCCTGGTTTGTCAATCAAATCTCACGCGCTGAATACTGAACGGAGCTGAATTGATAGATTCATCAATGCTTTGGTTATTGCTTCTCTTCAACACCTGCACAAAACTTATGAAACACGTCATACAATAGTCTAAGACTGAAACACTCACACACGCAGTCTGTGTCGCGGGTTACATGGACAACACAAATAAAACCAGAGAACAAACATTTTTCTGTCAAATAAATATCTGTTTCTGTCTGGAATCCAACCAGAATAAGTCCATAGTCCGCCACGCTGGCCAAGTGCGGATTGGCAGACTTCACATACCTTAGAATTTTGCAAACTCCCTGACATGCAGGTTTACGCACGATGTTTTCCTTCTCCGTTATAGCGAGTGATATTTAATTTCTTAAAACGCACATAACTCCGAAAAGTCAGAAGTGCTCGCTCTGGGATTCGAACCCGGACCCCCGAGTGGGAGGCCAAATTCTTAACCACTAGGCTATCACCGCTTTAATTTCTACACCATAAATTAATAAAAGAATTGTATACGATATTCAATTCAGACATATTAAGACATAATATAAAAATTCAAATAAAACTTCGCGGTTTGAACACAAACTATATAGAGTCTAACAATTCCCATTATCCTTTTATGACATCCAACTGATATGAACAGATGATGAATCATGAATTGAGTATCTTTATCTTTGGACAACTCACACACGGCCATCTGAACCCAAACTAAGCGTTAACTTGTACTATATTGATAAGATAACTGATAAACATACATAAATATGTTTATACATACTTATATATATATATATATATATGTTTACACCCAGACACACAGAAAAACATGCTCATCACAGAAAAGTTTGACCTGGGTGGGAATCGAACCCACGACCTTCGATGTAGCTGTCAAGTTCACTAACCAATAAACCAACCGGCCTGTCAGAGATAGTATAGACAGATGCTGTTAAAGCAATAAATATGTATATTACTATAATACCTACTTTTAAGTTGCTTTTTATATAAGACAACAGTCTTGTATAAAAGTAAAACAAGCTTTAGCTTTTGGACAAAAATTTTGTAGAACCATTTGGTACAGACCAATGGAAAGTATTTTTATAGAATTCCTTTGAGAGTTTAGTTATTTACACTAAACTGTGACTATTTCATTCGTTGAGAAAAAGTCTTTTGAATTTCATAAGAGCATTTCCTATGGGAGCGACATTGGATGGAGCTTCGTAAGGTTGTTCAATACTTTTTAGGGATTCGTGTGTAGGCTGAAAATACCTTATAATTTAGATTTTTGCCTTTTTTACAAGCTTTTGCAGTATATGTTTATATATTACTTTATTGGTTTGTTCTGATCAAATCTTGCAAGCTTAATTAGACCCACATTACATTACAACAGAAACACTAACATTTCATAGCTGTATTCCTAACCGTTGAGAAGCGCCCTTGTCTGGAGAGAATCCTGGAAGTAGGATTAGGGCATGCTTATCAAAAACATTTTCATGAGAGCGGAAGTTTTATGCAAAATTTTAGCTTCCTAAGTAAGATGAAGTGGGTCTAATTAAGCTTAGATGATTTGACATACTAATATATAAACATACACTGCAAATAAGCTAGTAAAAATGACCTGCATTTTCATCAGTCACCTCTCATAGAAATGTATAATATAGCAGTATCCCGCTGCTTTCTATGTATGTCGCTGTTAACCGACTCAATAAATTGTAAATAAATATCTTTGGACAACTCACACACGGCTATTTGACCCCAAACTATGAGTTCGCTTGTACTATGGTTATCAGACAACTGACAAACATGTATATTTTTAAATACATACTCGTAGATATTTTTGTCACACCCAGGCACAGAACAAACAATCGTGCTCATTACAAAAAAGGTTGCTTTGAGTGGGAATCGAAACAGCTTAGTTCGGTTCACTAACCACTGCACTAACAGGCCACTCAATGTTAGTAGAAATTTGTAAGTAAACTTATTCAGAATGTATGCTTTCCGCTCGAATGATATCACTAGAACTGCAACGCAAAAGACTGTAGTCCTGAGCTCCCGAGATGCTGAATATCACAACAAGGCCCATCGCGAGGACTGTCCATCGTCAACCCCGACCACTCTGCCAAGAGCGAACGACGTAGGTATACGAACTAACCTCCTGAAGATTAGTAGTTACGGAACAGATAGTTGGTAGAACCAATTGAAGTTGTTTCGTTTCTGAGGAAACTTAAAACATACGCCGCCAGGGTACTGTAATGCGGTTTGGTGGAAGAATTAGGCCACCCAAGAGTCGGAAGTTTTAATGTCGTCTGAATGCCTCAGACATTACTTTACGATTGCTATCTAACGATAACAACTAACAAGGCTTTACGCGTCCTCGAAAGCACGGAAGCGCTAACGAAATATTTCCCAGTAACCGTCAGCCATCCTATTGATGACCGCGTCCGCTGTTCGGCTGTCCGATATCAAAATCTATACGTGGTGCAACTTCGATCCGGAATAAATGTAAACAAACCATAAAAAATCGTTTGTACCCTACAAACATCACAAACTTACATATAGGAGGTACATATAGGACACACATATATACATATAGGACGTTTTTTTCCCATGAAATACTCATTATATTTTAGAAAATTTATTATTAAACTAAGTAGGAACAAGTATGAACTACAAACAAATGTAGTCATAGTCACATAAAAAAATTACAAAACAACATATTCAAAAATTCATAATGTGACATCCTTAATTTCATGAAGGAGTTAACAATCTTTCAACCTATTGAAGTATTTTATTTTTCCTTTTATAATTTATTGATTTTCGTTTTAATACACTATGCATTTGTCACCAAGCAAATAGCATGATTTACAAGTAACAATTTTTAATGATGTAATGGTAAAAATGAGTTAAAAACTGATAAAACAACAAAAAGTTCAATTCTCCTGTTCGTCACAGGTTGCTAGGCAACGGTTTGTTATTAAACATTCCGCATCGAGTTTGGTTCGAGTATAGTTCAAAACTATTTATGGGAAAGCGCAAAAACATAAGACAGGCAAGGCCAGAGATTAACAAGGTTATTCATTTTTATGGGGATTTACTAGGTTTTAAAATAGGTACTCACGAGGAATTGAATGGTGCACTTACGAGGAATTGATGCTTAAATATATCGATTTTGCTGTCAGTACGCTGATAATATTGCATTTGGCTGAGACTTGTCAGGATAGCAATTGCTTTTTTTAAATTTTGTAGTTGGCGTAGGGACTTTTTATTTTTAAATTTCGACTTTCGTTCGTTTTTGGTTCTTTAGACGAACGTCTTTTAACTTCATCATTTCAATGTTATGCAATTGAATTATTTTTGTACGAAAAACCAAGGTTTATTAAAAAAAATTAAAAACACAAGCCTTAATTATATATGTATTTATTTATTATATTTAAATACACCTGACATTACAGGCATCGCCTAATTCGTTGTGTGTGGAACACAATAACAATAGATCAAAATAAATAATTGTAATACTAGCAAATAAATTCAAATTAAATTAAATTAACAATTGTTATACAAATCAAGAGTTTTTCAAGTCAAAATTTAAAATATCCATAATATATTTAATAGTTATAAGTGGATCCATAATACAAAGAAACTTAAAATTTCATAACTGTATTGTTAACCGTTGAGGAGTTCCCTTCTTTGGAGCCAAACCTGAACGTAGTATCAGGTCATGCTTGTCATAAAAATGTATTGTCATCAGGATGAAAACTATGCAAAATTTCCGCTCCGTAGTGTAATAGGAAGTGGGTCTAATTAAACTTGCAAGATTTGATGCGTAACAAACAAATATAACACTGCGCTTCGAGACGACGGTACCCCTGTATTCGACAGTTCTAACTCGAATACACGACCATTCGCACAGTACGAGTGGCACAGATCTGCCGGCTCATAAAGATGTCACTTACCGGACGTCCTGTGGGGAGCGGGTTCGATGCCGGTGCCAAATTGTTATGATGATTGTTTTATTGTCATAGTACACGTGATAGTATCGCGAACTCCCGCCAAAACAGATTGACGTTTGAGAATATAACGTGTGCGGAAATGAATGGGGAGTTCGTAGCTCGGTGGGTTGTTTTGTTTAGAAGTGAACGGGAAAATTAAGCAACACGGTTGTCCGTAAAACCTAGTAAGTAAAATTTGAAGGTATATTTCTTTTGGCGCGTAAGGGAAAAATTATGAAACTTAATGCGATGCGCGCGCATACTGTCACGAAAAATCGACACCCGGAAGTTAGCTAATAAATATTTAGGTTTCTATTTTTAATGTAGTTTTTTCTACAAACGTAAGATAACGCGAGTGTTATCTTGTTACGTAAACACACTTTTTCACAAGCTTTTATTTAACTTGCAGTGTATGTTTGTATATAAGTATGTTAGTGTATTTGTTTGTTACGGGTCAATTCTTGCAAGCTTAACTATACCCACTTCAAGACTTCATAACTTTTTCATCCAGATGACAATGCATTTTATTACAAGCATAACCTGATACTACATTCAGGATAGGCTCCAGACAAGGGAACTCCTCAACGGATACGACATAGTTATGTATGTTATTTTTACTTGTGTTATGGATCTGACTTGTGTTTCAAATTTTTTTTTAATTATCCTTGTTTTTTCTGGTATCTTTTTCTTCCAAAGCGAAGCGACGGCAATTTCTAATGTATTAATATCGGTATTCTCAAGCCGCTGGCTTACCTCGATCAAATATGGCCCATTTATCAAAGCCTGTCTCCATCCATCACTCAGAATCACTTATTTTCTTTTCTAAGCACCATTGTTATTTCAATATTAACTGTCGAAACATATATGATGGGCGAGTGATGGATTAGTATGAGATAACAGAAGCCTGAAGATATATATTAATCAGTATTTAATTCCTATTTCGAACTAGAGTCAAACTGTTAATCAAAGTAGGTTAATTTTAAACTCTTATATGTTGTTGTTGTAAGGTATATTGTATGGTAGTAAATAAATAAATAAATAAATATCTTTGGACAACTCACACTCGGCCATCTGAACCCAAACTAAGCGTTAGCTTGTGCTATGGTGATCAGATAACTGATAAACATACATATATACTTTTAAAAACATACTTAAATAGATATTTTTATCACACACCCAGACACACAGAACAAACATTCCTGCTCATCACAGAAAAGTTTGACCTGGATGGGAATCGAATCCACGACCACCGGTGTAGTAGTCAGGTTCACTAACCACTAGACCAAGATTTGGTATTGTTAACTTTTCACTTGTTTAGTTAGCTATTGTTTTCTAAGACGAAATAAATGCTTTTAACACCTGCTTACGGCCTGCTCCGTTTAAGATTATAGACGGAACTCTGTTATTATTAACTGGTTAAAGCCACATATTTTATAAATTATTGTACTACATTATTGTTACTTTTCTTGCGCTGCCTGCGACAGCTGCAAGCGCGCTGTCGTCGCGGTTGCTGAGACAAGCAGGTCCGAAACTAGTCGGGCAATTTGGACTGTATAGCGTGAGTTAGCCGTTTATAATAATTACGTATTCAGATACGAATTTTTCAATGTTAAAATTCTTGTCCTGTCCGCACGACTCCATGCGTATGAAACATTAAATTAGCTTAGCTATTTCCTAGACTTCTGTCTGCCTCTAACGTTTTAAATTTTACATTAGTTGTGTCTCCCTCAACTTTCTTGTTATCCTATTGAAATTAATTACTATTAATAATTCTCTCCCCTGGGCTTAAACATTGTAAGTTTATACTATCAGAATCTCAGCCACAACTGTTTGCGGAAATGTTTAAGCGAATTTAATCGCTTTGACATTAGTTGGGCCTATAGAGAGATATCATGGTTGAAGTTAAACACGACTATTTGTTATTGAATACCCCTAAAGTTATGATTAACTGTAGATTACGTCGGAACAACTATATCTAAATTGTTTTCTGATATAACATCAAGTTTTGCAATATATCATTTATTAAACTCAAAATTATTTTATTTTCTTTTTTTACATATTACAAGGCAATGCTTGACTACAATCCCACCTGATGGTAAGTTGCAATGTAGTCATATATGGTAGGAGAAGCTTTACTTACTTTTGTGTCCATAATGAAGATTGGATTGAGTTTTTATGGGTACAGTCGACTAACGAGTGGAAGGAATACATGATGATAAGTAGTTATACCATCTTTGGACCTTAATAACATTAAGGTCACTGACATTGTCAGTCCAGAAGAAAATGGCAGATCCAGTACTTGAAACACCATCAGTATGGGAAAGGCAAAGGATAAAGTTAACAAGTCACCCTAGTCACACTAACATCATATCGCTCCAGGACGGGTGACAGAAGATGAATAGGAAAGAGATGATTAAGGATGGGGAGAAAGAAGGAGACAGACTCCCGGACACTTCAACTGAAACGCCTATAAAATATTTCACAGCTGGCTCTAGAAGAAGAGTGGACTCATTTTGCAGAGAATCTCCTATCACCATCCAAGAGTACCGTCGAAATTACACCGAGCGGTACAAACTTCAAAGAATTTCCAATAGACAGACGATGTGCCACAAACAGGAGAAGTTATATAATTATTATAATAAACGGCCGTTCAGACACTCACAAATCTTTCAAGGAGAAGCAACCTTGGACTTATAGATAAATTGTAAACTCAACAGCCCAAATTAACGAGATGATGCCAAGATTAAAAGGGTTGCAGTGCCCAATGTATAAGGCAAGCTGTATCCACTCGCTGCTTTCCGTTAAAAATACCGGATCGTCACTGCGCTGAGAGTGCTGGCCTCGTTTCAGCCACTTATACGATTGCCTTCGTTATGCTCTGAAGTTTCATTCCTACTGAAATTTATGTGACGATTTTATGCATACAAAATATTCGGTTGATGATTCTGTTTAATGTTTCGATTTCCTGTTTTACAATATGTCCGTTTTGTTCTGAATTTGAAGTGTTTTAAATGATTTCAAAGGCTTGTGTCGAGGTTTATTGATCAACAAAATTTAAAAAATACAGGAAGATGGGTTACCGCTAGAAAAAACAATTTTGAGTGCTTTCGTTAAAATATCTTGTGCACTTTCGTGCTCCGAGGGGCACGTACGGTTGTCGCGTTTATTACTATTGGGTAGCAATCGTTGCGCCATGTCGGAGGTTACGAGTGGCATAAAATTATTCAAATTTTGGACACTTCGGTCGATCTAACCTACCTCTTTTGATCCTCGTTAAGGCAGCATGGGGGAGTGTGTCCTAGGCCTCCATCGTTATGGAGGAAGACCTTGTTTTGGTGGGCAATTAATGGTTGAAGCCAGCAGTAATAACATTTTGTTTAAAATCTTGTAATTTCGATGATAGCCTGGGTGCCTTAGTTTAGCAATACGGTCTATAAAGCTCATTCACTCTGCTAACTCTTATGGCTACTTAAACTGCTCCTTAGTACAGAAACAGTATAAAGTTCCTATAACTGAAGTGACCTAAAACGACTCTGAGTCCAGAATTTATTCTGAACTAGAGTCTGCCTGCGGCTCCGCCTGCGTCATGTGTTATTCGCAACTATGTTCTATGCAAAGTTTCTGATAATCTGGTTAACGTATAAACGTGCACATCATCCCAGGGGTAGCTACAACCGGGATAAAGTATATCCTTTGTTCATTTCCTGGATGTAGTCTATCCGTGTGCCAAGTTTCATCTTAATCCGTGGAACGGTAAACAAACATCTATATATCGTTACAAACTTTTACGAGTATATCTTACTCTTATTAAGTTTGTAAGGTTGGTTCGATGTTTGTTACCCCTTCACACAAAAACTACTGAACAGATGTGGATGAAATTTGACGCAGAGAGAGATTATATTATATAATAAAAATAGGCTACTAATACATAGGCTATTTTTTATCAACTTACGTACCACGCGGGAGAATCCGCGGGCGGAAACTAATTTATAATATTAGAAAGACCAGTATGTCCATCAATCCGTACTTGACTGTGGTGGACTATGGCCTGAACCCCTCACATTGTGAGTGGAGACCAGAGCCCACTAGTGGACAGTTACGGGTTGCAATGTTGTATGTAGTTCTATAAACTGGCCTAGAACTCATGTGGGTTAGACATAGGGTTGCCAACTGTACAATATTATATATGTATGTAGTATTGAACTGTATTTCGACAGTCCATACTATATACTGTTCAAGAAATATAAAGTACGCGAAAATTGTATATTTTGCAACAATAAAAGTAATAAAAAACATCCCATATTTTTTTAACTCGCCTTTCGTTTGAATAACTTAACGTGCGTGTACGTGAAATAAAAAAAACAATAAAAAACAAATGAGTTAAAATTGTAACTATTTTTTATTCTCTCCACAGAGTACTATATTTTTTGAAGCGTACTATATTTTTTATTTAAAAAATAAATAAGCTAAAAAAAAGTTGGCAACCCTAGTTAGCCGTAAGTCGTCTATATTGACGTAGTAGCTTAGTTTCATGTAACACACGTCAGAAGCTGTGATATGTAAACAAGCCGACAGCATGGCTGACGAGCTAATCCTGCTTGATTACCTCATACAACACACTATGTCAACATGGCGTGTGGATGTCGCATGAGGTCAGGATGATCATGTTAAGTAGCTGAGTAATAATTAAGGTTTTTACTTGTTTCTTAAAACTTAAGGATAAGACTTAAGACTTAAGGCTCAAGACGTACAACTTATGTAAGGCTTAAGACATAAGGCTAAAGACTTAAGGCTTAAGACTTACGACTTAAGACTTACGACTTAAAGTTTGAAACTTACGACTTAAGGCTTAACACTTAAGACTAAAAATTTAAGGTTTAAGATTTAAGGCTCACGACGTACGACTTTAGGCTTAAGACTTAAGGCTCAAGACATACGACTTAAGGCTTAAGAGTTGGATAAAGACTTAAGGCTTAAGACTTAGCTTAAGGCTTAAGGAGGGTGGAATGATCTAAGTTCCATTTTTCATTTATCAGTGCTGAAACCTTTAGTCAATCAGCTGGTATAGTTATTGCAATCTTTTATATACTTTATTCTTACATTTCATTTGCATACACGGCTACTAACACAATCCCATTATCTAATGTAACAATCCTACTTATTCAACTATGATTTTAAAAATAAAAAAATATAATACGACTGGGATCGACAGCTTCTACTGCCCTCCGAAGCAGAGAAGAGTTCATGATAATTTGCCACTTGCGGTCACCCATCCTACCGACCGCGCCCGGTGTTGCTTAACTTTGATTGCTAACAATCGAAACGAGCCGCCGGGCTATAAATGCTTTGCACTACGACGACTACAGACATAGAAACCTTGTTTTATTTTATCATTGTTTCAACGATCACAAACATACGCGTAAAACGAAAAAAATGTGGTTTTATATGCGATATTTTTTGTATTTTTTTTTTGTGTGGGGATTTGTGCCTGACAATGTTTTTGAAAAGAGAATAAAATTCATTGTTTTAAGAATTCCGTAGAATATTCGAAACGTTTATCTCCGTTCGCTCCTTCACAGTAACCCGTAGCTGCTCCACTGCTGGGCTCGGGTCTCATCTCACAATGGGATATAGGTGGACGGGTCGTCCACCACGCTGTCGTAGTGCGGGTTAGTAGACTTCACTCATGAGTACACTCACGATGTTTTCCTTCACCGAAGCAAAGCCGATATATGATCTTTGAAAATTAGAGGTGCCCGCTGCAGGATTTGAACACAGGACCTCTCGTTTGAGATTCAAACCACTAGGCTACCACTCCTGGACACCTCACACACGGTCATTTGACCCCAAACTAAGCAAACACAACTTTCATTTTAACTAGACTGGCAACTTTCGGTGATATTTATACAAGAATTGTTCGTGTTATATCATAAAATATACTCATAATATCACGGTGAAAACCTGAAGCTCGCATTATGTCTAGCGATCGCTCAGTGTCACAAACATTAATGTCAGTTTAGCGTGTCTTAGTTCATGGCGGAACTGAGGATATTCTATCCAGTTATCGATTTTGATGCCGCGGTTTGAGAGAGAAAATTAAAGAAAGTTTAACTGAACAATAACGCGAACTTTCTAGAATATTTTGATGATAATGCCTCATGTTTTTGGCTTCTACCATGGCTCTAGTGAACGGGTCTCTTTTGCTGCTAAAGACGTCTATAGTATACTTCACTAAGATTCTCCAATGTGAATTGGAGGTGAGGTTAATGACTTAGCCAAGTGTCGTATTTTCTTTGTAACCCGAAGCCTTTTTACATGGCTTTACGTTTGCTATCCAATAACAGGAACTGACTTTTGAACGTGCCCTCCGAAGCACGGAAGCACTCATGACCTTTTGTTACTAACGGTCACCTATTCTCTCACCGATAAGTCTGTCGTTGCTTAACCTTTTCGATCGCCTACAATCGAAACAAGCCGCCGGGTTATGAACATAATTTCAGATAATTTTTAGTTTA
>DWJZ01005160.1:0-14402 GCA_018249125.1 Asbolis capucinus | reverse complement strand
ACCCGTAACAAACAAAATTTATTAAAATACAATGTAAGTTAAATAAAAGGTTATAACTTGTAAAAATGAGAATTTAGTTTTTCCTTCGAATTGAGAATTTTCTTTCTTTTAAGTCAGTTTAAAACTAGTCCTATTCCATTTTTTAATGTACAGAGATTACTTTAATAATCATATAATACCAAAAGGAGGAAGGGAAGAGGGGAATATCAAAGGGGAGGAGTCCAGGAAAACTTACAACATACTTTAACATGCTGTACCAAAGCCAATTTATAGAAGAATATATATGTGTTTTTTTTGGGTCTTACTCTAAGTTAAATAAGTTGGCGCTTGACTACAATCCCACCTGATGATAAGTGGCGATGAAAACTTCGATTGTAAAACGCACTTAATAAAAACCTATTCACTCTTACCTTGATGACATTACATTGTCATCGAACGGGAACACCGATGCGGCAACTTATTCCAGTCCTTCGCAGTACGGGTGATAAAAGACGAAACGAAGCGCGAAGAACCTGCTAGTAACATTGCAGAATTTACGACGAAGAGATGGATAATTCGATGGTTGAAAGGGTATGGGGTAAGTAAATCATGTCTTGCGCGTTCCTAGGTTTCGAATAACATAACCCTAAAATGAACAAAACGTAGAAAGAACATACTAGAAAAAATACCCATAACCAATACTCGTTACCTGTAATGGCGGCTTCACATTCCTCAGAGTGCTCTGCGCTATTTGTCCGGATTGTCAGCCATATATCGCCAGATAAAAGCATCTGATTGTACTCCTTTAGGGGTCTTTTTGGGAGGCGAACCATATTGTATCGACCATGAATTTAAAATGTTTTGTTTGAGGATATTAAGCCGTTAGTATTGGAACATATTTTTGGGTTTTATAATCAATTATCGCGTGGAAACGGAGCGACTGATAGACGTGTTTTTTATGTGAAGCAAGTTGGTCTACAGACTGATACCTACCGGGCGTAGCCGAAGGCGGACCCTAGTCTGTCATATAAATGCCTAACGGGAAGTAAAGCCTCACTTTGCAAGCAGAGTACACTAAGTAAGACGCTAATTCCAATATTACGTTTCAATTTTATTGTTTATATATTATTTTTTCTATTCTGTGTTATTTAACTAACATATTAAATTACAAGCAGTGCATTAGCGCTACGGTAATTTTTATATTACCTCCTGTGGAGAGATTCATTTGCATTATGAACGCGGTAATCTCACTCAAACACACAAAGGAGCTTGTCGCAGTGTTTACCTCAAAGAATCTGTCTGCTACGTAGAAAATATTTAAATAATATCATTCCACATTTCACACGACATTGTATATTTACGAATGTACTCACAAAATTGTATTCCTTTGAATACCATTTTGTGAATACATCAAGAAAATTTGTTTTATTAATATTGAAACTTTAGCATTTTCTTGCGCTGATAGCTCGATGACTTGTGTTGATTGTACGTGATTGGCTAAGTTATGCAACGATGACGAAAGTAGACGAAATGGGATAGTTAATGGGTTGCTTTGAAAGCACTCAGCCAGCTTGGTGGATAGATATAGATAATGGGCTGGACCACTCACATAGTACCTAAAAGGACACCCATGCCCAGTTATAAATTAAGTTGAAACTTTAATCTTTAGTTACATTACACTTGAATCTCACTTCAACCAACTAAGAAGAATAAAAGTGACAAGAAAAGAGAAACCAACTACGAACATGCAATAAAATAAATAAATATCTCACACAACTCACTCAACTCACACACCGCCATCTGATCCCAAACTAAGCATAACCTTGTACTACGATGATCAGACAACTGATAACCGTAGATATATATTTTAAAATACTAAAACATTTTTTATTACACCCAGACACAGAACAAACATTCCTGCTTATCACAGAAAAATTTGTTTTAGGTGGGGATCGACGGCGCTTAGTATTTGCACGTAAAGACATTTCCAGAAATGCAAGTATTTTAAGATTATTTTTTCTATTAAATAAGTTAACGGTGAACTACGTCCCCACCTGATAGTAAGTGACGATGAAGTCTTCGATAGTAAAACGCACTTACTTCGTTCGTTAAAAACGCAAAATTGTCAAAAAATCCTTAAAATAATCTCAGCATAATTTACTTCCACAGTCAATGATATCATGTTGACGCAAAGCTGTGAAATTAGAGTAGGTACCGAATTTATTTTAATAAATATTTCGGCCACCTTTTCTATTGCCAGTCCCATCGCTAAAGCAAACAAGCTGTTCGGAAACACAATTTAAGTTCGTCAACAGTTGGTTTCAGACAGGGGTGTTAAGGCTCCGAAACCGTATCCGAAACTATTCGATATCCGAAAAAAAAATTACAGGTAACCGTGACTGAATTCGTATTATTAATGTGAAAGTTTGTGAGGATGGATGAATGGATCGCTAGATAGAAGTACGGATGGATGGATGTTACTCATTTACGCAAAATCGACTGAACGTATCTTAACGAAATTTGGCTCATAGATTAGTCTGAAATAACAGGCGTTTTATCATAATACTAGCTGACCCGACACACATTGTCCTTCTCAATTAATTTAAATGTTTTAAACCGGCCCACGGATCTTACGCACAAAATTTGTTTCTTCGATAAGTTACATAACATACATACATAGACAACTTCTTCCTCGCTTAATATCTAATAATTTGTGAACGGTTCCTATTTGACATTCTACAGACTGTTTATTGTGATTTGTATGGGAAGATTATATTTTAATAAACAAAACTTATATTATTAAGTTTCATATTTTATTCAATTTTATCATTCCTCGGGCGATTACAAATTCAAAAATTCTTCAAATTGGTTCAGCCATTCTTGATTTATAAATGGTGTAACTAACAAGACTTTCTTTTATATAGATGACGCGTGTCAAGCAACAGGCGGAAACTATACCTTAGCTACGATTCGAAAAATATGTTTACCTTAAACTTGTTAAGGTTTTACATAAAAAAAATTCAAATTATATCAAAGACTTGTGAAGTTTCTAAATCAAAATACATATGAAGGTTAAAGCAAATCCGTTAATAATTCATCATATCAACGAACCGAAAAAATACCAACAAAATAATGATTCAGGATGGATAGAAGGTGAATGATAATATATATATAATTATAATGGGGTAAATATCTATCTGTGTATTATTATTTAATACTAAATCTCTCTGGCGTGCGTTACTACGCAAAAAATTTAATTTTGAACTGAAAGTTATCAACCTTGTATGCGATTCCGATCGATATCATTTTGATACCAACACCTTTTGAAGGCAATTCTAAATAAAGTTGCTAAAAACACTTGTGCTAAATCTCCTACCATTTCAGAGGCGTTACAGCACAAATAAACCAACTAACACAGATTTTTATATATTTATTACTACACTTTATATAAGCTTACAAAGGGTCAGTTTAATAAGGGCATTATCTGCCAAGAACGGTCTTGGAGATCTGTATCTGAAATGGGTGTAATATCCATATATCCGGAGCTAAACATCCCTGGTTTCAGCGGTAGCTCGAGGCAGTGCCTGTTTGCGCAGGCGGACAGTACCGCCTCAAAGGTCGAATTCAGGAGTCATTTTAGTCCTTCCTTTATTTACATTTAATATTGCCTACTAAGTACGACGATGTCTCATAAAACTCTGTTCATTATTGAGACGACAAGTGCGTCAGTTCAACAGCATAGCATTCCGTACTTAGTTATTCATGATTTACAAATCGAAGATGTTTTGTATTCAAGGTTGATATTGGAAGCTACGTTTTTTTTGCGAAACAGGTACTCGGTTACAGGTATCGGGTGTAAGCGTTAAGTATGCACAACCGATTATTCCGTAACTATAACAGATATAATAAACTTTAAACTGATATCGAAAGTCCTTTTCCTAATGAGTAAAATGAAATTAATAACTTTTTTTAAATAAAACGAGAAATATTCAAAAATATTACATTAAACTCCTATACATTTTATTTCTCACTAAGTACAAAGTGTTGTATTCAAAGCAAATCTTCGAAGTGACGTCCTTGTTGTGCAGTACAATGACGAGCTATATTTACAGTTCCTAAATGAACTTTCCTTAAAATTTGCTGAGTAATTAAACCAATTGCACGACGTATTCGATTCTGTAACATTTCTATGCTGTGTACTCCGCGTACACGTGGTCTTTGACAAATCCTCACAGGAAGAAATCACAAGGCCGAAATTCGGGGATCTGGCAGGCAAAGGGGTTGCACTAATATTGGCTATCAAGCCATTAAAATTGTTCGTAAGAAATTCATTACAACATTTGTCTTATGTGCAGGTACTCCATCTTGTTGAAAAATAGTTGAACTTCTTTCATCGTCTGGAATTGGTTCTAAGCATATCGTTTTGTACAAAGTTGAGATATCTCTGTTCAGTGAAGGTTCCACTGTAAACATATGGCCCAATGATCCGAACTCCAAGAAAACCACAGCACACATTAATTGAAAATCGCACCTGAGCTCTAACTTCAGTAGTTTAGCGAGAATTGCCAATTTAATAATGTGAGTTTTTTCTATTGTAAATGCCGCGGTTTGAAACATTACTTTCATCAGTCCATAAAATTTGAAGTGGTAAGATTATTAATCTACACATACATCTACTTGAAATTCATCAATATCATATCAAACATATTATAAAATGATAAGGGTAAAATGAGAAGGTACTTTTCCACTTATTATAAAGAAGACTAAAACTATCTACAATGTAATACAAAATGTGTTTAATGTAATTTTTTTGGAAATTTCTCGTTTTATTTTTAAAAACTTGTTATTGTCATTTTACTCATTAGTTAAAGTACTTTCAATATCAGTTTAAAGTTTTTTGATATTTATAATACTCGTAGTTACGGTATAATCGCCTGTATATACTAGTAACTGATGAGTCCTAGATTTATTTCAATAAAAACAAGTTCCGTAAACGTGTCCCTAAATTGCCATATATTTTCTTATTTTCTACACTTATTAAAATAAAGTAACCATCACTGATGTACTGACGCATGCATGCAATAAGTGCTTTATTCCAATAACTAGTCTGCTTGGCATGACAAATGAAATTCCAAAAAAAGTTAAAAAAATCCCCATGCAACAAACTGTCATTCCGACTATGAAAAAATGGAACAACAAAAGCAAATCACTCGTTGCATGATTGATCAGAAACGGCGCGGCTTAAAGTGAACACGTTGCATGAAACCGAAATTACGAATGACATTTTTAATTTTTGATACGTCAGCCTTCGCTTCCGCCAGCAGCGCAATTTGTCAGGCGTAATTCCGGTGTCGAAAGACAGAGGGCGCGGTGACAACTAAAGAAATGTTTGCCGTAATATCGTCCGGATCGAACGCTCCGAGCGAGCGACAAAAAGGCAATCGATCACGAACTTTCCACCTGGGTAGAACCGGCAATCCCTATGCGTGATACGCGTTAACTACCCACGAATCCTAACAACTGATAAAGGAGAACCAGTTCTAACCAGTTAAGACAAAGTCCATTTCTCCTCAACCGGCGACTAAATGCCACATTTCACGCGATTCGTTTGTCTGCATTCTGCCTTCCGTCTCAGGTAATGGTTCCTTTGATATTGGCGTAATATTTCTCCGCGATAGCGTTTGTTATCAACGTGTAAAACGATGTCATTTTTATCCCAGTTTGCAATTTGTATAAATAAAGGATACGTAATGTGAGGGATAAGAACACTAACCACGAAAATATTTCTTCGCGACCCACATTACATCCTATTAGGGTTTCTTACCGCCGGTAACTGACATGGAGAATCGCCAATTACGCGTATAAAGTGTCATAATAATAATATAACTTCCAGTCGCGTCAATTACTTCACAAAACGTATTTCCGGCGGTGTGAAGGGCACGTTATAGCTTGTAGTCATTTTCAACATTATCATCTTTTTACTACCACGTTAAATTTTTTTATCTGTACTAATATTATCAAGAAAGATTTTATTGTTTGTTTGTTTGAGGCGAATAGGCTCCGAAACTACTGAACTGATTTGAAAAATTCTTTTTTTTATTACATTTATACGAGTACATTCTTCCGGATGAACATAGGCTATAAAATGTTTTCAAAAACTTTAGAAATCCGTATGGAAACTTCGATAACGTAACCTAAAGCGTATGAATGCCAAAAAGTACCTAAAATCGTTGCTTAAATTATGGACAGTAGAGCAAAGTGATGTACTAGTTTTATAAAGGACAATGTCATAATGATGTGTCATAACCTCCCAGTATTTTAAGTTAACCAGAGATCTTAATTTAATTTAAAAAGTATACAATAACAAAATAACAAGCCATAACTATCCCAATACTGGACTCGGATCTCTACTCCCAATGTAAGCGGTACAGACTATGTTTAACACGTTGCCCAAATGCGGATTTATGAACTTTTTTATGTGATAAGCAGGCAAACGAGCAGAAGGGTCACGTGATGGTAAGTGATCACCGATTTCCATGGACATTAATAACACCAGAATGGGATATAACTAATGCATTGACTGCCAGGAAGTAAGAAATAGACGGTGCATTTCCAATGCAACTGGGATTAATAACGACAGCAACTGATCCCAGATACACCAACAACATACCACTTCAGGAGGAGTGACAGAAGAAGAAAGGGAAAGAGGATGATTGAAGGATGGAGAGAAAAAAAAGAGACTTTACACAAGATTGAAAACTGTATGCAAAATTGTAGGTTTTTCCTTCACGTGTCTGATCAACAACTTTGAAAATTAGAAGTGCGCATAAACTGAACATGCGAGAGACCAACATCTAAACCACCAGATCATGACAAACTCTAAAACGATAATAAATCATGAAATCATAATTTGTTTCGATTAAAACCACATCTAGGATTAGACGGTCTATCAATCGGGTTTAATTACATCTGCTCGAATAACATTAATAACATCTCGCTAAGCGGGGCTTCAACAAAATTGAGATAGTTACAAATGGTTGTGAATCGGTTACGACAGACAACTCCTCTCATTTGCGGATATTAATCTACTCCAATCCTCAATTTGGAACACCCACGCAATAAATTCTTAAATGAACAACTGGAGCTCAACGCAATGGGTTACAGTTTTGTGTATTGCCGATATATTGTGGTATGCAGATCGGGTGTGTTTTGAATTTTTGAGATAAGATTGTCTTTTTACAAATGAGAATTATTTGACCGGCAGGCCTGTTGGTCTTGTAGTGAGTGTGAACCTGACTACAAAGAAATTGTGAGTTCAATTTCTTTTAATTTCATTCCTGAGTAGGAATGTTTGTTCTGTTTTGGAGTGTTATAAAAATATTCATCTTAACATCTAAAAATATATCTATGTTTATCAGTTGTCTGATTAAAATTGTAATACAATTTTGAATGCTTAATTTGGGATCAGATGATCGTATGTAACTTTACAGGTTTTATGATGATATTAATAAAATGATAAAAGTGAACATCAATAGATGTCCCATATTCAGATCGGATTTGTTAATAGTTTTTGAATTAATATTAATTATTGTCATGAACGAATAGACTTACCTGATGATGATGATGATGGTGGAGATGAACGTAATTATGATGAGAATTATTATAATACTAATCATGAAGAAATTTTCGGTGAAGTTTCACTAAATACCCAAGGCAGTAATGTTGATGAAAACGCATACTATTTTTAGGCTCTTGAAAACTGGTACGTGAAAATATTATATGCTCGATTTCAGAGTCAACTGCACAGGCCATCGAAAAATCTTTACGGAAATCAACCGTAAGGATAAACGAATATAAACTACATGGTAGAGATGTAGACAGAAACAGGAACATAACCTAACCTAAGCTTTTTACTGCAAGAGTGCTGCGTGTTTGCAACTCCTTCTTTGTTCTTTGTTTACAGTTTGTAGGTTCTCCTGTAGGAGAACTTGACTTGAATATCTTGGATTCCAAAATACTACTTACACTCTTTTTTACATGCAATAATTTAGTACTTAATCCCGCCTGATGGTAAGTTTTAATGTGGTCTAGATGGCAAAGCGCGCTAATAGCAAAAGCGTATTCACTCTAGACTTGAAGATATTTACATTGTAGTCGAACGGGACCTGACGCGGGCAACCTGTTCCAGTCCTTTGAAGTAAACGTGGTAAAAGAAGACGCAAAGCGTGACGTTCGTACTTCGAAATGTCTAGGATGGATACCCGGTACGTCGGCTCGTTCCTCTGTTACAAAATAGCCAATGATTCATGAAATGAAGCAGAAGAATTGGCCAAAGAGGTTTATTTATTCAACTAGAAAGACCTTGAACACAAAGAATTCACTCCCGGCCGATCCTATTAAAGTATATATTAGCACTCATATATTAATCAAACTAAATCTCTTTTCGTGACTCCCACGCAATACATCTACAATACAAGAGAAATATCATACATATGTTACATGTAGGGTTGCCATATCCAAACTTTAAAATCCAGGATTTGAAGGTAGAATTATCAGGACATGTTGGTTTAAAGCCAGGACAAATATTTTTATATAAGAATATTTATATAAGTATATCGCCTACTTGCTATTTTGCACTGAGAATATGGTGAATTATTTATAGAAATCACATTTTTTATATAAGTTTTCAACAACACTTGGTTGCTTATCGAATCAAATAGAAGAATCAAGGAGAAATGACGTCGTAATCATAAAATAATCAAGTATAAGTAATTAACGTAATAGGACAAATTCTTAGGCCTTAATTTATTTTTTATAATTTTTTTAGGGAGACAGTAGTGGCGCGCAAATTTCGAAACATTGGTCCTTAAAAAGACACTTTAGACACTCAGAATGTTGCTTAAAAACTATCCTAGATAGCCTAAATCCTCGAGGCAAATGCCTTTTCTGTCATGGTTTACGCCAAACGCTAGTTCAAAAACACGACATACGTATTGTGCGTGTCGCCACAAAACCTGAATCACGCTATGGGAGTTTTCTGTATCGTTAGCATATTAGTTCCGACTTACTAACAACTGAAGAAGCTCGGCCACTCCCCAGGCCTCCCCTTTGCCAAAGTCTTAAGATCCTGGAGACTCTAAAAATCAGGACATATCCTGGCACAACAGGACGGTTGGCCATTCTACCTACATACCACGCCTACACACCGCGATGAATATATGTAGTGCGACTAACTGTTACACCGTAATGCTGAATATATGTTAATACTTTTTTAGGGTTCAGTAGAAAATGTAAAACTAGGGTTCCGTAGAAAATTCGGAAATTTCCTTATAGTTGTATCATGTAAGTACGTCTCTTGCGCAAAGATTTCCTTCGGTATACATCCTTTCGCAAAGACACTTAGTGTGTGATATGTGGAAATCTATTATGGTAAAAAAGTGGCAAAAGCAACGCTTCATTTCTTACTTTTTATGCTTATAACAAATCCTACTAATGCCACTTATATTAAAAAGCGAAAATTAGTGAAGATGGATGGATAATTGTAGAAAACTAGTGAAACATCCACGGTCTCCCTTATAGATGTTTGTTGTTCCTGCATGCAAAAACTACTGAACGGATTTGAATTAAGTTTGGCACAGAGATACGACATATCTATAATTACATAGACTAATTTTCATTATTGAAAATAAATTGTAGTTTAAAATAAAGCCTACGTGGCTAAATTTTATCTAGTAGTAGTGTGGCTAAATTTTATCTAGTAGTAGTAGTAGTAGTAGGTATCTACCACGTGGACAAAGCCTCATGTGGCAACTGGAACATATGATTCGATATACAAATATATTACGAAGTAAAAATAGCCCTCGTTTCGCTTCGGAAGAAAGTTGCCAGGTGATTCTAAAGTTGCCATACAAATTTTAACCTTTATCCCGCGGGAAAGAAGCAGTTTTTTGGGATCAAAGTTATCCTATAACCATTTTCCGTACATAATCTACAAACATGCTAAATTTCATCAAAATTGGTCCATTGGTTTCGGAGTTGCCATACTAATTAATCTGTCATCCTGCGGGAACTAAGCCAATTCCTGGGATAAAACATATCCTATAACCATTCTCGCGTTTTAAACTACAACTATACCAAGTTTCGTCTAAATCTGTGCCGTGGTTTTTGCGTGAAGCTCGAACAGACAGACAGGCAGACAACAAATCCAAAATAAATATTTTGGTCTCTATATATAACAAAGCCTCCTTGCATCAAAATAAAAAAAATATATGTACAGAATTAACCCTATAACAGTTTAATCATTAGTATATATAAAACTCAAGAATATATAGAACATCCAATCTCATTAGTGATCTTGAAAAAAGGATAGCTTTTGTCGGTATCCCAGATTGGGTTAATCATACACATTAGGCCGAGAAACCTTTTTGCGAACAAAAGAATCTGAAACGCTGACCAACACTTAAATATTTCGCGCCCATTTTAATTAACGTTATCCCTTCCTGTTACATACATTGTATGAGAATGATGTAATACTGTAGAGTGTTAATTAAACCAGCATGTTACAACTTACTGAAAAATGTATTAAGCAATTAAAATGTTAATATTTTTGACGCAAAAATGCGAAGATAGCTGGGCTTGAGAGCCAGTTTCTTTTCTTTTCTCCCGTTGTTGAAAAGGTACGTATTTTACTCAGCTTATTAAAGCTGGATTTTAGATTTATCTACAAAACATTTTAGCCTACCCCCCGGGTCATCCATGCCCTAAACATTAACCGAGACCAGGGTCTCCTGGCTTTGCAGGCTATAATACCGTATAGTTTTTAGGACTTATATTTAAGTTGCGCCAAAGCTCGTCGCGTAACCTACTTTGGATAGCCAAAGTATAGACTAATACAAATTTTAATTACCAACGAAGGTAAACTAAAAAGAGTAAAACAGGGGAATAATTGAAATTTCCGTCCGTTGGGTAATATTATTATTCCACTTCACAATTTCCAGTACTATCGATTAGAAAATTATAAACGACGTTTCTTTAATACTCCCAAAGCAATTAAAAGGTATTGTATTTGTTGTAGATTGCTTTACGTTTCTTTCTCGTATCGAATATAATAGAATGAATAATTCCTTTCGATTATTTTCCTTTTGTGATGAATTTTCTTTGCCTTTTGATGGAATAAGATAGACGAGGCTTGGTCCAAGGCTTTTATTTCTCTTTTCTGGTTTTAGGTGTTAGTTCACAGTTATTTCTGGTTTTTTTTATGACGAACACAGAAGACCTTACATTTTTATGTAGAAAAAGTTAATGTTTGACATCGATCAAACCTGATGGAAAATGGTGGTGATGTCTGACGTGTTGGGCGCATTAACTTAGTAAATGCCTATTCACTCTTATTTTGAAGACTCCAACATCATACGTGGACGGGAACACCGACGCAGCCAATTTATTCCAATCCTTCGCAGTACGTCTAATAAATGACTAGGAAAACCGCGTCGTTCGAACAGGCAGGATGTTACCGACATAAGGATGGATACCCGTCGTACACTGGGTTGTATGATGGAGGGGGAGGGGGATGGTTACAAACAAGTCCTGCGCAGACTCTCCAAAATGTACCCTATAGAACTGGCCGACTACCGAGAGGTTGGCTACCCGTACTGGTATATCTCAGTGCAGAATTTAAAAAAAGGTTATATGATACAGAACTGTGTTTTACTACGATAATACTACGTTGAGATATAGGGAGAAGGTGGCAATGTGACCACCATTTTGTTTTTGAGGTTTAGTGAAAAGGTCAAAAAAATACAAATTTTAATATTACGTCATCGGTTTCGTTATTAAATAAATAACTATATATCAAACCCTTTACCCATTTACTACAGAAAAAAAACGTCAAATTTGCCATATAAAAAAATGCCACAGAATATTAAAAAATATATGTATGTATTCCAAAAAAATCGATATTTTAATAATTTGAGGTCAGTGAATATTATATAGCCGCTGGATACATAATGCAAGCAACTTTTATTGCAACCTTTCAGCAACTTGCAACCCACACAATGTTGGGGGCGTAGGCTATAGTCCACCACGCTGGCCAAGTGTGGTTTGCTGGACTTTACACACCTTTGAGAACATTATGTAGAATTCGGGAGTAAGGGTTCGATGGTGTTTTCCTTCTACCAAAATTAACACAAATAATAAAAGGTGAATTCGAATTTTAGAATTCATTGGTGAAGCAAGTCATAATAAGTTTTAGCTATATCTCGGATACAATTCGAAAAGAATATTTAACGATAATCGTTACCTAGGCATCGATGAAACGAATATTTAACAATAATCGTTACCTAGGAATCGATGAAACGAATATTTAACAATAATCGTTACCTAGGAATCGATAACGGCAATATAAAGTAACACAATCATAAATTGCAAGCCATAACTGTCCCACTACTGGGCTCGGGTCTCCTCTCACAATGTGAGGGGTGCAGGCCATAGTCCACCACGCTGGCCAAGTGCAAATTGGCGAACTTCACACAGATTCGAGAACTTTATGAGGAACTCTCAGGAGTGCAGGTTTCCTCACGATGTTTCCTTCACCGCAGCAAGTGATAATCAACTTCTGATACGCACATAACTTTAGAAATTAGAGTTGTGCGCCACAAGATTTGAACCCAGAACCTCCCGGTCCAGAGAACAACGTAAACCACTAGACTATCACTGCAGTTAATACTGTCACTGGTAATAAAAAAAATATATCTTTATACAACACACACACGGCCATCTGACTTCAAACTAAGCGTTAGCTTGTACTATGGTGTACAGACGACTGATAAACATACATAGTCATATATTTTTAAATATATTCTTATATTGATATTTACACACAGAACAAACATTCCTGCTCATCAGAAAAATTTGGCCTGGGTGGGAATCGAATTTACAACCTTCGGTGTAGCCACAAGACCAACCGGTCAGACAAATAAAATATATTTACAAGATAGGTGGCAACCCTATGCAACTCACAAATCTGAGCAAAACCAGATGCATCTTTATAACAATTTCCATGCAATAAGACCACACAGTTTCAGTATCTAACCCCACGCCAAAGGTCGAACACGAAAAGTCGATCCACATAAAAGATGTATGGGACTAAGAGCGGGGGTATATTTTCCGGTCATTAATATTGCAAGCCCGAATTATCCTCTTGAAAACTTTCTTTAATCGAAAATACTTTGATCAACGATGTATTTCTAAAGTTTTGATTCCGTTTATAGAAGGATACAAGTTCAATGGTGATAAGTGTCACATACTTCATTCCGTGGTCCCTGGTAGATATTTTTACATGATTACTAGGCTAATTCTTGGTGAGTATATTTGGATGAGACGTCAAATTTTTTCACTTACACAAATTCTCTTTGGGATCGCTAATCTTTTTAAAATAATTAAGGAAATGCACTGAAATGGGTAACTAAATTACGTGTCATAGTAACTATGCAAACTTTTATAAGCTTCAGTTGTAGGATGTACAAAAAATATCAAATTGAAACTCCGAAAGATTCTGTTGAAAAATTATAATTTTCCACTACTGAAAAGAAAGAAAGAAACATTTATTTGGCCATGGTACCACTACAACATTAAATAAAATAATTATAATAAAACCTAAAATTACAAGCATAATATACATTTGCAGTTGCAGAGGTTGCTCTTATATGTACATAAAATTAAATAAATAAATATCTCGGGACATCTCACATACGGCCATCTGACCCCAAAGTAAACGTTAGCTTAATCTATGGTGATTAGACAACTGATAAACATACATCAATATTTATTTTAAATACATACTTATACAGATATTTATACCCAGAGACACAAGACAAATATTCCTGCTCATCACAGAAAAGTTTGACCTGGGTCGGAATCGAACCCACGACCTTAGGTGCAGCAGTCAGGTTCACTAACCACTAGACCAACCGGCCTGTCTAGAAGCCATGGATATACCCACTTTGGGATATCATAAAAGACAAATATATATTTTTCTCACTCTGATTATATTCCCGGTGGGCTTACAAGCTGGAGTGGATCCCAGCAAAGTGGGTAACAATGTGTTCACTCTACTGTATAAACTGTGACCAGAAACTTTTAATAGGTCCTACTAGGACGGTCGGCTTTAATGGTGATCAAATTATTTGAAGACATGTGACAAAAGTAAACTGCATTTCTAATGAAATATTTGGCCATATTTTTCATAATTGTAACCCACAAGTGGTCCAATACTGGGGGTCAAATCTCCTCTCACAATGTGGGGGGTACAGGCCATTTGCCCACCACGCTGGCCAATTGCGGATTGACAGACTTCACACACCTTTGAGATTTGCAAACTCCCCGGCATGCAGGTTTCCTCACGATGTTTTCCTTCACCGTTATAG
>DWJZ01005159.1:0-14402 GCA_018249125.1 Asbolis capucinus | reverse complement strand
CGCTATAACGGTGAAGGAAAACATCGTGAGGAAACCTGTATGCCGGGGAGTTTGCAAAACTCAAAGGTGTGTGAAGTATGTCAATCCACACTAGGCCACCGTGGTGAACTAACCTTCTCATTCTGAGAAGAGAGACCCGTGCTCAATAGTGGGCCGTGATGAGATGAGATGATGATGAAATTATACTCCATAAAAACATACGTATTTACAGTAAAAATAAATTCCATTACAAATGATTTAACTCTCAACATATAAACAGTTATGAAAACCAACCTTATAGCTCTCACTCAATCTAGTAAAAAGCCTTAGAAATGAGAAAAATGTAGGACATCCTATAGAGAACGCGGGTGTTCGAGCTATCCCGTTGATTGACGCCGGGGAATCGGAAAATACCACTTTGAGGTATAATTAAGATTGATAGCGCTGAGACCGGGATAAGTATTGCCCGGGGAAATTTAATTTTTGTTGTAAAGTATGAAAATAAACGCGCAAGAGATGTCTTTGATATTGCACGGTTTGCTATTCAAGCAACTGGCTGATTTATTGGTATTTTAAATTAATGGATACGAGTATGTGTGTTGTAGTGTACGTAAATATCGATAACGGAAAACAGTAAGGGCGTATCTTTATAGAACAACTCACAGGAGTTTCATCCTTATTACGTCCACATTTGGGCGTAATTCTTATGACAAGTGTCACCTTAAGGCCTCCAAGGTTGTTTTACGATTGCTGTCTAATGATTACAACCGGGACCGACGTCAGAAGCGCTCGTGAACAGCCAGTAGCGGTCACCTATACACCTACTGACCGTGCCCGCTGTTGCTTAGCTCTTTAGCCGAGTATGAACGCTTCAAATATTCATCACAAGTCCAATCAATATTTTACTTTATACAGAAAATATTCAACACAACTGCAGCTGTTACTCCGGTAGAAAATATTCCTTTACCTTGCTACAGTGTAGAATGTTTTAGTTGACCACACAGGCAGTCTCAAATATCTCTCACATTAGCTCAGCGTAATACAGCGCTCGGGCCCAGTATATCGTACGTCGTAATATATTTCGCAAACATAATCTGTTTTCGTAGCTTTGCTACTGCAAACAGATGTTGTAACAGAACAAATTAAACCTGCCAACTGACCACACCATCTTTTCGGAGTGTGTTTATTTTATTTGTATTAAGGCTCTCATTAAATCTGTACTTAAACATAAATTTTAAAATAACAATGTCTGCCAGTCTGTTTCCTTTTCACTTTTAAACTACAACGATTTTGATGAAACAGGTACAGAGGTAGAATAGAAGTTTAGGAAAACAGGCTACCTTTTTTGCGAAAATGTTCCCTATACTCTATTTTATTTTTGTACAAATGTTATCGAAGGTTTAGGTGTGAAAAGGTAACAGACAGAGTTTTATTCAGATTCATAATATTAGTAAAAATAACGTAATTAACTTAAAATAACTTCACATTCGATGATAACAATTATACTACGAACATTATCACATTGGCCACTAAAACATTGTCTCTCATACGAGTACATACATTTGAACACATTCTATTCAGAGATCTGTTAAAATAATAATATTCAAGAGACGAGTGAATAGGCATTTATTAGTGGCAGTAGTTCTCAGACATCGTCGCCGCTTACCATCAGGCTGGATCGATGGCAATAAGTATCTTATACAACCTAAAAAAATGTGGTCACACGCGATTTGGCGTTTACTAAATAATTAAACACTTCACGGTCAAAGTTCATCTTTGTATCAACTTACATTATATATATAAATATCAGTGAATGAAAACGGCAAGAGCGTAACTCTCTAGAGCAACATGTAGGACGTTACGTTACGCTTTTGTTATTTTCCTTATAAGGGCGTAACTTATGAGCTACTCTAAAGAGCTACGCTGTTACTGTTTTGTTACTGTCGTCGATGTATACTAGCGGAGACATCGTGAATGCAAGACACAGAACAATTCGTACTACCGTGCTATTTCTTAAACTACCACCGAGCGTAATACGTAAACGCTATTTACTGCAAGCGGAGACGCTGACCAAACAAGTCCCGGACCTTCCGAGCTGCCTCAGTGAAGTCCAGTCCGTCGCTTCGTCTCAAAATACGAGTATATTTCGCAAACATAATCCCCGCTCGCCGCGCTCCGACGTTAACAAATGGCGGCGATACAAAGTTAAGTCAATGGGACTGCACTGAAAACATTGTGTACCGTTTTAAAATGTACACTTTTTAGCAGATAATATTATCATACCCTTTTGGGTTGTATCGATCTGTGGTCAGCCAGTGATATTAGAACAACTGTATACTACTTTCATACATTAGGGGCTACGGTTTTTGATTCGCTTTCATACGCCATATTGTTAAACTTATGTCAAACGTCCTACAATTGCTGAAATCCTAAGAATTTAAAAAAAATCATGAAATTTATACATTCTGTGTTTTTTTTCTTATTTAGTTCGATGTAAATATGTAATTTGGGATTGTTGTCACAAAACGCGACACCGAGAGGTGTCTCAGTATGTCGCCGAGAAGCGACGGTCGTTGATAGATTAAATTATAAGTATATCAATTAGTACAGTTTGGCTGAAGTGACTTTAAGGCGTTCATGTCATATCTACGAGTATATTATAATATAATATCGTGTACACCAAGTTAAGAAACAGCGGGCATGGTAAGTTAGGGTAATGGCTCATGGCAAATAATTTTTAAGTTCGTCTGTTTCGCAGCACACGTACGGCCGTCGGTCTCAATTCATCAGGTCAAGCTGACCATCGATCGATTTATCGCTTACAGGGTTACAGGGTTACCTCTCAAGACTGACACAGCCTAGAGTCAGGGGTAAGCAACCTGCGGCCCTTTGAGCATTTTTAAATTAGATTTTTTATTGCTTAAAATGTCAAACACTGTTTCAAAATATAAAATAATACAACATAAAAAAAGCATTTTGATACAAAAACTGAGCAAACATATAAAAACTTTAAATAGTAACTATAAAATGTTAAGTAGATTTGATCAAGTATAAATAATGCTAATCTATGTGCGGCCCTCTAGCAAAAATCTAATTTTAAATTAGCCCTTCATTGAAAAGGTTGCTCATCCCTGGCCTAGAGCATACTCCGTCATGCGGCTGCTAGCGCTGCGGTACAACTGACTGTTGAAGTTCCTCTGCTGTTCACCAGGTCTTACACACCACTGTCCGAACACTGCCATGCTTGCTTACTCTAGTGGAATATAATCGAATCCCCATTGGCAAACTTGTATAATTGAGGGCAAGGTGAAGAATTCAGATGGTTTTTTGTATAAAATAAAATTGTGTGCAGGATGTGCGTATGTTTGAAGTGAAACTTATCAATATTTCGATGTTTAAGTTCTATTCAGTTATTCAAATACGGATTACTCCGTAATCAAACAAATTATAATATTTTGTTTTAATCATAATATTACCTACACAGAGTTTTTGCTAGCTTATTTATTTTTTCACGTCTTAGCCTACTCACAGAACAACAAGAATAGTAAAAGTATTAGCATTTGTATAGGATCCGCCGTGTTCAACTCACATTTCTAGGTGATCATAAAGCAAAATCGGGCGCGGTCAGTAGGAAGCTGGGTGACCGCTAGTTGCAAAAAAGTCATGAGTGTTTCCGTGTCCATCATGGGCGAGTAAGAGCGTCGGTCCCGGTTGTTATCTTAATTTAGGCAGGAGGCAAAGTGTAACTATTAAATTAAAATTCAGTGTCTATCATTTAAATATTTTTCAAAATTTAACCTTATTTAGGTCCCTTGAGTTTTCATCCAAATCTCCCAAAACTTATGTAATCGATGATGTAGGTTTTTAGAAGTTTTCATATTATAATATGGTAATCAAATCAAATTAATACAATAGAATTATTGCACAAACGATGGGTGTTGTATAATTTAAAAAGAGTACAATGGCGAAACAGGTCGCACTCAGCGGAATCAGCTGTCGTTCCGTACAAGCAGTGCCGCGCGGAGTGCTCGGGCGGTGCGCGCACTGCTCGCTTCAAATAAAACAATATAAAGTAGTTCAATATCTACTAACAATCTTCAATCAATCACTTAAAATAACGTTATTTACAAAGAAACAGGTTACAAAGATAGTTTATTATTAACCATGTAGTAGAATTGGTACAGATCTTATTTACATATACTATATTAACATGCAACTCTTTCAAATTTCGGCTTCATGTTACCCAAGCCTATCTTGTAACAGGACCAGGTACCGACAAATGAAAAGTAAAAGAAACTTCTTCCTCATTCCCTTACATTAAAATAATATTATTTTATACCTTATCTGTTCTTCCTAAATTTATGGCATGATAAAAATGGCTAAATTGTGTTTTATACCGAAATACCACAGTTTTATCGGTCCCAGGGTACCTTTTAGTTTAAGGGGAAAACGACGTGTTATATTTGACCCGGAAAAAGGATATCTTTCTATTATCCGTCACCTTCCGCGGCGGGCGGCTGGCACAGGTGGCTGGAGTGCTTCGCTGTATACGTACACTACCGGATATATGTACATTACATATTTCATTGGTAGACATCATATTCAGTGATAGCTTATGGTGTGAGCGTTCGTCTCTCGCACGGGAGGTTCTGGGTTAAAAAGTTCTGGTTCCCGCTTACGTTTGATAGGAGTCTTTAAGAGAGGAGTTTATAGTATAGCTATTTCCTTTTTTTTTCCTCTTTTCTTTTTCTTTTTTTCTCTTCTCTTAAGTACCCCTCAACATCTGTTTCTCTCACGCCAGTTAGGTTGGCTGGAAGAGATCTCTGCTAGAGATAAGCTCGCCTTTGTACTAATTTAATTTAATAAAAGGCATTTACTAAGTTAGTGCGCCAAATCGCCACTCACCATCAGGTGGGATCGATGTAAAGCATTAACTTATTCTAGGTAAAAAAAAATCCTGCGCGCACTTATTTTCAAAAATGTTTTGTTCGCATTGTTAATTATCATTTTTTTCAGTGAAAAACAAAACGAAACGAAAGAATGTACTACAACATCGTAAGGTTACCCGAACACCGACAATTTCCCATGTGTGTCCAAGGTGTGTGTACCAATCAGCACTTGACCAGCGTGGTGGACTCTGGCCTAGACCTCTCACATTCTGAGGGGATAGTGTGTCAATAATGGGCAGCACTGATGATATCACATCTTACTGTCGATAAAAATGTGTCGATTCGTATAAGTCACAAGTAATTTTATTCTGAGAGCCGAATACTGAAAATGTTACCTCCTGTTAGGGGGATACATTAAATACTATAGTATAACAAGGTTTCCGTGAAACATTATTTTATATGAACCCGTTTTAATCCTTTCTTAGCCTTTTATTAATCAGTTACTTAAATTGATCGTAAATTATAATTTCTAATGACCAGTTTACTCCTGTAACCGTTCAAAATCCATTATTAATATCTGATTGCTCAGACCCGCTTAACGCCGTCCATTTGTTAATTAATTAAACAAAACACCTTGAAAGCCCACACTTTGTTTTTTGATTATAAACGATAACGAGGAGTATAATTGGTAGTAACAGTTACGCGTAATCCTTCTTGATCTATTAGCTTGTAACGGGTTAGAAAGTAATAGCTTCATAGATTGATTATGCACTTTAACCTGTAAATGTTCCACTGGTATTCAATAGAAACACACAACAAAATATATTTTCGAATATATGTACTACATTGAAAATTTGTTCCGATCGTTTAATCTTCTAACGAGTTAAAAAGTAATAGCTTCATAGATTTATTACGGCACTGTAACCCGTAAATACTCCTCTGTTACTCAATAAAATTTAACACTAACTTTAATAAATAATGAATTTTCGATCGAACGATCTTCGTGAGTTTAAAAATCATTGAACTAACAAATATAGCGAAAAATATAGTGTTATTACGCCGGCATTGATTCCGCGAGCGAACGCTACAATATGCATAATGGATGACAAATTCCAAGCGAGCGTTATTTCCGAGCTCATCATCCGGGAATTCTGAACACAACAGCTGAATTATTGCGAAATTGTAGTCGAAATGATTTTCAAAACGGCACATTATTGTAGTATCGGCACGAGCCTGCTATATTTTTGGATTTTATCGCACCGTTGCTGAAGTATCAATTCGGGATATATTGTTAAGTTGATGGATACAATAGAATGCAATTAAACTATTATAATTTGTTATTCTAACTTTACGAGGACTGCACATTTTACTTTGTTTCGTGATATGCTTAAATTTTACTGGTTGTTAAGTACTCAAACTGGTTGACCCGTGAATATGATTCGTGATACGGAAATATGGGCGTGCGAAATATAGATGGAATGTAAATAAAATAGTAAAGTGTTAATTGGTTACTTCACACACTCCTTGAGAACACTATGGAGAACTGTCAGGTTTCCTCACGAAACACGGGGCTTGAACCCTGCACCTCCCGTTCGAGCGACCAACGACTAGGCTATCACTGCCTACTTAGTTGATATTTAATAGCAAGTTAAATAAAGTTTGTAAGAAGCATCGGTGTCCTCATGCGTTCATTAAAGTGTCGCATAAAACTGATGTGTCCGTCCGACAACAAGCTGACTTGCTTAGTTATATAGTTAAGGATACCCTATACATATAGTAGAAACATCGAAATGTACACTTAATTGAATTGATTGAATCGATGTCATCACGTCCTTAGTACAGGATGTTACGTACCCCACTTTTTTATTTATTTTTGTACATATTATAAGTGAATGCTTGGCTACAGTCCCACCTGATGGTAAGAGGCGATGTAGTCTTAGATATTAAAGCGCATTAACTTAGAAGAAGTCTATTCACTCTTGTCTTGAAGATCCCTACATTATACTTCAGCGGAAACACAGACGCTAGCAATTTATTCTAATCCTTTTTGCTAGGAAGCAATAAAAGGCTATGAAATAGTAACTTATCACCCAGACAATGCTTACTTAGAATATAACTCTATTTGGCTGTCCTTAACATTTTCACGTCAAAACCACTGAATCGATTTTGTTTAAAATTGATACAGAGATAGACTAAATTGGCTACTTCTGAGCGTGAAAATGGCTTAACGGTTGAATTAACGGATGAACGTTTATATGTACGTGTGGCGAAACCGGTGACGTCACAAAAAACCTGAATCACGCTATCGTAGTTATCTCTATCTCTGTTTTGACCATGAATTAACCAACTGCTAGAAGTTAGAACGAGTACTAGAGAAGTTGGTTATCATCGAAGATAGAACCATAAAATGTATATTCTTGATAAAAAACAAACTGTTTAGTGGAGGGCCGATAACAAAGGAAGATAAATATTCGAGAAGGACGCCAGTCCATAATAACATAAATACAACCTCTTCATGCTCACAAACGTCATTCGTCTACTTCTTTATTTATAGTTTGAATTGAAATTGTAATAATTTCGCAAATTATACTTCTATTGCACCCTTTGTAGGTAATACATTACATCAGTGGTTCTTAGCCGGTGCTCAGTGGACCACTGGTGATCCCGAAAATGACCGGAGCTCGTCCGCCAAGACATCTGACAAATATTAATAAATAAGGAATTTATTTATTTTGAACTTATCTTCAGTCAGTGCTCCATAACATTTTGCTAAGTGGTCTCAGTGGTAACGAAATTTGGCGCTAGTGCCCTCAATTCACTTCGGTAAGGCCCTATGACTTAAAGTTCATTATAATGGATATTATGTACGTATGTAGTGTACAAAATTATAAATACTATTTCGAAGTTTCCTGGCAGGTTACCCACTCCTTAATATAGATTAACAATCACCAGTCCCTCGTCTATGTAACACGCTGAATACTCTTTAAAATTAATGAGCCCAAAGATGTTTTCTCTCTTAAACTTAACCATGTTTCTTGCACATTTGTCTAAAAATCCCAGATTAATTGTCTATGTGGTCTTTCATAATAAATAATATTCAGTTTTACCATCGTTGAAGTAAAAGGTACTTGTGCATTTAGCGTATAATACTTTGTTTCGATGTATCGATATTATCGTGTGGAAAGAACCTCGTCTCTTTCACTCGGTCCCGGGATGTTGGAGGGGTGGGACCCGAACCCACTGGAACCACACGGCGTCGACGCCTTGTGGGACTGTGTGCTATTCTCGCCCCGCTGCCCCGGCGCGGCGCGTCGATGTTACCACCTACCTTAAGTTAATGTAACAAACGTTGGTAGACAAATAAAAAAATTAATAAGATTTTATTGCTATTTTGTCATTAACAACATCGCGATGCTATATAATAGAATAAAGTATCTTAATGATTAAGAATTCCTTTACAAAATATTAAGATGTTGTTGCCATTATTCTTGTATTTGTTTTTAATATTCACCGTCCTCCTGCTATCTGAAAAATGCTCATATTCTAAAACAATAATGACATAATGACATAATTAATCTGTTAACAGAATTTCTAGAATATTCTGGACTAAATATAAAAGAAAATACATGACACAAAATGTTAGAGCAGGTTAGAAGAAATTTAGAAAGGGAATTTCTAGAATGTTATGGAAAATACAAGACAGGAAATATGTGAGCAGGACAGAAGATATATAAAACATAATTTCTAGGATACTCTGGAAAAAAACCTTCCAACAATTCTGTTCTAAACTCGGCGTTTCTTGTTTCCTATCCCCAACCCACTGTAATAATCCAAAGCTTCATTATTTCTGTAGGCTGATATAAATCCATAAATTTATTATTACAAAAGATAAAGCTCTAAGTGGAGAAAGCTTTTCATAGATGAAGGTTGTTGATATTATTTTCAGTAAGATTATTTCATGCACAATGACATTTTGAGAATGTGGGTCGGGCCTGTTGACCTATAAAACAAAGCTAGAAGTAATATTTATCACTCACTCCACCATTGTGCAACATTTACTTTAACACAATCCCGTGCTACATTTTAATCTACGATATTAAAACTTTGAATAAAATGAAATAATAATCAAGTCGATGTATTCGTTTCAGTTTCGATTCCGACGCGATTCTTTATTCGTAAAAAATGTGTCTCAGATTAAAGATTCTCTATATAATTTTAGACTCGACTCATCGTGAACTGTGTACTTTATGCTATGTTACGGGTGCTCACGATGTTATTGGAGTCGATATTTCGACCTAGTTGCATCTTTCTTATATTACAAGTTGATGCTTGATGTTATCGTGTTGACGGGATAGTTTCTAACAATAATCTAAGGGGTGTTGTCCTTGTTTCCCTTAAACGACGTGCCGTTCTGGTCTCAAATGTTACACGTGCCACTGGCGCCCTACAGTATCGCATCCCGACACCCCATAATACGTCTTGGTGACGTTACTGTAATTAAATCACACTATTCGTATTTATACATGTTTCGAACATGATCATTGGATGCTTGCACGCTCTCTAGGCATCACACTAATAGCTTAGAAAACCAGCGCAGTTACCGAACATTTTCAAAAAAATATCAAAAAATTGTTCTGTCCGCGGTTTCATCCACGTTAATATGAAGTAAAAAGTGTTAAGGTCCTAAAGAGAACATTACTTCCTATTGGTCGACTATCCACCACAATAATATTTGTTCAATTCACACCAGTGTTTCCTAGCGCATTCTAACATACAAACTCTGAACTTTATAGTACTGGTAAATGCGAAATTTTGTGAGATATTTGAAATACACAGACAACTTTTATCGATACACCACGCGGGCAGGCACTAGTAGTCTAACCCAGCGAGCCGGTTTCGTACGAGCAGGTTAAGTAATATCTAATGAGTGTACGTTACAAATATTAACAGGCTGTATCGCGTGCGCTTTAATTTCTTTTATGGAGATTTTATTCAAATGACTCTACTACCCGCAAAGCAATACTAATGGCCATTAGAGCTGGCTTTGTTAATGCTTCCGAAATATAAGACGACTGGTAAAAACACACTCCAGTTTCAGCTGGAGTGAAAATATTTACAACATATCAATAGCCCCGAATAAAATAATCTAACCAACTGTACAATAACATCAAAAACTGGGAAATATAATCTTTATTTACTTCCAGGCATGGGCTTACACTAACTCAATGTATATTGTTTTGTCTATCAAATCAATTTAATTGAGTATCAACTAGTAGCGGCGCTGCCTGTTGGAAACATTGCGGGCTCTCGAAGCGAAGGATCGTGGCTTCGAATCCCGACTGAACAGATATTTATAGCAGATAATTGTTTTCCTAATTGATGTGTGTTAATAATCTGTTATGAATAATATATGAATACCACGATCAGATAAACCAACAACAGAATCGTAAAAGGTACTCACGACTATTGTAATTCTAAACGGGTTATTAATACCGATGTTTGACCCATTTGAATAGACATCGTGAGGCCAGCAGTAAGTATAAAATATTTATTTGGGGTTCATATATGTATTTATAAATAACTAGTATCCCCCGTGGCTTCAACCGCGTGATAAGATGATAAAATTAAACCTTACGTTATTCAACACTATAATCTATTACTGTAATAAATTTCCTTCAGATCCGTTCAGTAGTTTTCACACGAAAGCGAAACAAATATCCATCCATCCATCCTCACAAACATACAATATTAGTAGGATGTTTTAAGTTTGAGTTGGGACAGCGTGACGCGCCAGCAGCGCTGCGCAGTGAGCGTCTCGCGTACAACACAAACTAGAGACGATTGAGACTTGCTGATTACACAACGAACAAACACTTGTCTGTTTGTATCACACTTAATTAGTGCTCGCTATCATACAATGCGAAAGTTTGTGACGATGAATAGATAGATGTTTTAGGGTTATGTACCCGAAGGGACCCTATTACTTAGACTCCTCGATCGGTCTGTCTGTCAATATGTTGTATCTTCTGAAACAATATATTTAGACAGTTGTAGAATTCACAAATGATGTATTTCTGTTGCCAGTATAATAACAAATATATAAAAAAACTGAAAAATAAATATTTAACGGACTCCCATAAACTAAATGTGTATTAATTTCTCTTTTCTGCTCAGTATTGATAAAGGCAACAGGTAGTCGCTTGAAATATTCACAGAATATTAATATATTAACTTTAAAAATAAATAATGAAATTGAAATAAAACAAATATTAAGTACGGAATCAATTCTTCACATGAGGGACTCTCTTCTGTACCCTTAATAGCCCATAACTGAGCATGGATCTCTCATGCAGGCCTAGACCATACTCCACCACGCTGCTCCAATGCAGATTAGCAGACTGTACTAATTTCCAATAATTTACTTTCCGCCATGTTTAATACGAGATGCACCACGGGCACGGGTAGACCAACTAACCACAAATTCAAATGATCTGTTATCCAACAAACACACCGACGGATTATCACTAATGTAAAGTAAAATAAGGCTGTCGTTATTATAATATACAATTTAAATATGTATAAGCCGGTTAAATCCTAATTCGGCTGCGGTTATTACACGAATTGCAAATATATTTTGTACAATTAATACAGACTTTAATAAACATGAAACAATACTTATAGAAGGTTTGTCGCCATTAATATAGTGGCGAAATGATTTTATAAAGGAAAATCAAATAGTGAATAATTTAATTATAAATAAATAAATATCCCAGGACAACTCAGAAACAGTTCTCTGGTCCCAAGCTAGCTGGCTATTATTTGTATGGATGGGTATGGGACATCATAGCTTGCGAGTTTGATTTATTGTGGCCAGATCTATTAGGGCCATGTCTGGTCGCCGAGGCCTACGTTTGAGACTCTATGTCCTTGGGTTCCAGACCCTTACATTCTCCGGCAGGATTATGTGTTCCCATAATATACGGTTTCTGTAGCGAGTTCGAGTTCCACACTCTCAGAGCACCTTGTGCCATGGTCATCAGACAACTGATAGACATAGATATATATTTTTAAATACATTCTTACATGATGTTTTTATAACACCTAGGAATTAATAAGTTCTTGATTGTTTGTTTTAAACTAGAATATTATGAGTTTAGACAAATTCAAAAGTAAGAATAGGATATTGTTAGCACCATCATTTTTATATTAAAGCGCCGGACTGTGGAGCGAGCCACCACGTTTGAATCTCGCCCGGCCAATGTGGCACATAAATATTTCTTCGAAGTCTTAATGCTTTGTATGGATAGTGTATGCGTATATTTCTTTTGTATACTTTAAAAAGTAACCTTTTTTAATTTAAACGGATAAATGTAAATTATTGACTTGAATTGACTAAGACTTATTTATTGAAGTATACTGTATATTTTAAATGTATTTAAAGATCAAAACGAAATTAGTATTCCGTACACTAAATTAATACGTATGTACGCTCTCAAAGGAAGCATGGAAAAGAAAAGGCTGTTCCAGTTGCATATCGAGAGAACAAAAAATTAATTAGATCACGATCTGAAATTCAGACTGGAGGAAAGAACAAAGTTGAGTCATTAGCTATTTTAATCAACTTTCATACAAGAATGAACAACCTGACAAGAGTACCTATATAAAGTTGTAATATTCAACTTTAGAATTAAAGTTATGTATCAAATCTAAAATAATGTTACTTCTTGTTAACTCGTTAAAACTAATAGACATGCTTGTTGATAGACCTGTTGGTCTAGTGGTTAGTGCACCTGACTACTACTACACTGGTTTTGGGTTCGATTTCCACCCAGGTCAAAGTTTTCTGTGACGAGCAGGAATGTTTGATCTGTGTGTCGGGGTGTAAAAATATCTATATGTATATGTGTGTATTTAACAATATATGTATGTATGTTTATCGGTTTTTTGATCACTATAGTACAAGTTAACGCTTAGTTTGGGGTCAGATGGCCGTGTGTAAGTTGTCCAAAGATATTTATTTACTTCGTTTTTATATAAAGTTACAATAGTTTGGTACTATGTTCTGATTTCTTGGGAAAAATCCATTTTAATATTCTCATTCATTTTAATATAGCAATGTGTATCTGGTGAGCGTGGTGTACTACGACCCATGTCCCTAACATTGTGAGATGACCCGAGCCCAGTAGTGGGACAGTCAGCGGTCGCAATGATGATGATATCCCACGGTCTAGACCGACGTTAATAATTTTAAGGAAATCTTAATCTACCACATTAACACACCAACATATGTTATATTATATTATACCACCAACATAAGACAGCAATAAACATACATATATTAAAGAAGCCACTATGTGGTCCATAAAACGTTATTTTACCAAATTACTTTAAATGAGTTAGTTGTGCGAATAGAAGGGTCCAAATTTAGGGTTAAAATTACATTTTTGTGTCAAATGAATAAGTGTTAAGTATTAAAACAAATCTGTAAGACATATATATATATATATTTTAATTATTATTGTTTCTTGGAAGTCCCAGAGCTCCTACATTACATTCCAAACTTTTCAGAAACATAAATTAAGTACACATTAACTAAAAAGAAGAAATTTAAGTGCAACCGGCTGCTGATGTACTCGTACATAACTTCAAACATCCTTGTCACTATTATAATATTGACACTGAAATAACTTAGATCCTTCAAAATAAAATTAAAGAAGACGAGGTAAAAATAATATACCACACAGTCAGATCGTTCAACAATAGAAATGTTGAGCTGCAAGTTGGAATAATGGAGCGAGTCCGCTAAGCCGTTTATTTCTATTCACAAAATTTGTATGGACTTTTAACAGGACCAAATAAGGTGAAAACGAATTCCTGCCTACTTATTTTAACGGTCTTGCAGGAGAATACCGTTTCTTGTAATAGATAAACAATTCTGGAACCAAAAACACATTGGCAAATATAGTATATCCTTGCGGTTCATAGCTCGGCCACTTGTATTGATTGTCGCTCACAATCAATACAAGCTAAAAAGTAACGCAACAGCAGGCGCGGTTGGTAAAAGGATGGGTTAGCACTAGTGGCAAGAAATTCATGAGCGAATTCAACTAATGAGACATCACTACCAACGTTGAGCCTTAAGCTCGCCGCTATCAGGAAAGCAGTGGCAAAGCTATATGTAGTTGCGGACGGCTTTGAAGGAATAAGTCCGAAACTAGTCGCGTGAATCAGACGATACCACGTGAATCTGCGGTTTGTAAAAATTACGTGTGCAGTTTTCGCAAATCTTTCAATGTTAAAATTTCACGAACTTGTGGTCGTCGCGAGGAAGAACTAATATTTCATCTTTTAAGCTCCAATTTTCAAAGTTAACCGTATTAAAAATAATGTAAGTAAAGAAAACATCAAAGAAAATCTGCACACCGGGAAGTTGACAAAGCTACGTCATGGCCCACAAAGCCGACTGCTGTCTGTCACCATTGCGACGGATGCCAGGACGAGGACGCCCAGCACACTCTAAGAGACTGCCCAGCC
>DWJZ01005158.1:0-14403 GCA_018249125.1 Asbolis capucinus | reverse complement strand
TTAATTTTCATAACTGTGCTGTTAACAGTTGAGGAGTTCCCTTGTCTGAAGCCAATTTTTAACGTAGTTATGTCATGCTTTTCATAAAAATGCATTGTTATCAGGACGGAAGGTTTATGCAAAAATTTCAGCTCCGTAGTGTAATAGGAAGTGGGTCTGATTAAGCTTGCAAGTTTTGACCCGTAACAAAAAATTTACATACTAATTTTCAAGCATACACTGCAAGTTAAATAAAAGCTTTTAAAAAAGTAATTGAATTTTAGATTGAATTCAAGATTGTGTTGTCAGATACAATGTTTCAATCTCATTTATTTAAACTACGCTTTGACATATACATTTGTGTACAAATTCTCTCTTCTCAGTATCAACGTCATTAAACTCAAAACAATGATTAAAGAAAATTATGCGTCTATAATTTATTTAAAAAAAACAGATTTCAAATGACATCAACAATTAATAAAAAAGAACCATCATCAAAGTAACCGAAGTTAGTTAAATATGCATTATTAGGTAAACTCAAAAACTAGTCAGATGTCGTTAATCGGACCTCATGACCAGCGTGACCACATGACCAGCGTTCAATTAAAAAAGATTGATCGAAATTGGTACGCCCTGTATAACTCATACATTATAACTAATTAATAATAAAATATATAATCTAATTTAGAACATTTTGAGGCCGATTAAAAAGGACCTGGGTGGTTCTTTTTTTATCCACATCGTAAAGGTTTTCTCCTTCTTTTTTCACCCATCCTAAAGTGGTATGTTGTTGGTGTATCTGGGGTCATTTGATCTTCTGTGTTACTGGTTATTTCACCGATGTACTGCTGCTATTGTCTCTTTTTCATCCGCGTATACGGGTCTATTGCTTCTTTCCAGGCAAAACATTAGTGGCACCCAAAACTGGTTGTCAATGTGCAGTGATAACTTATGATCAGAGGACCCGTCACCCGTTTGCATGCTTATCACATAACAAATATCTCAATCAGAATCTTCACATTCAAACAGCGCCTTATTACTTTCTCCATCGTGGTGACTAAATTCACTAACAATCATTAAAAACTTTACTAAAATAATGTTATATTTTATACTCATCAAATAATATATACCACTAAAGTGTATTCATTAATTTAATTGAGAAATATTAAAAAATATATTTTAATGGAATAAACATATACGGGAACTTTTTAAAATTGCGGGTCTGAATTCTTATCGTCAAGACAAAAGTTTACTTCATCAAGTACTACATCCTATTAACTTTGTTTACATTCTAACGTACATTCTAAATAAGTTACATCTAAGTTCGGGTGATTCGTCTTCCAAATTAGTAGCGGTTTTTTAATTAAATGTTTATTTATACAATTAGAGAATTAATGGAATTAGTATTCTATGGAGGTTCTTGCAGAATTTTCCGTTGTCTGATCAGTGTGGGCGTGTCTTTTATTAAGCTCTTTAAAATTAATATTTTAGTAAGCTTAGTATGTGTTATTAAATGAATTAGCATTGGGGAGAAAACGAGCCATCTGTAGGTAAGTCTGAGCCTGTGAAAATCAGTATCCCGGAATGTTTTGTAGGGAAAATTAGAATACAATAACTCCAGCATAAGAATATTTTGGCGGTCGACTAAAGAATGCTTCCTAGTCAGCAGCGCTTCGTACAAAGTTAGTAAAATCCACTTAATATTATAAATGCGAATATTTATCGATATATAGATGTTTAGATAGACGCACTTTTGATAGAGTATCACGCAAAAATTACTGGACGGATTTGAATCAAATTTGGCACAAGAATAGACTATAATCTGGGCTCACTCATGGGCTACTTTTTATCAACATACATCGCGAGCGAAGCCGTGGGCGGATCCTAGTTTCATTTTCACGGGATTGGGGTTAGTATTTAGGCTACCACTTTTATATACAGGACTTAATCTTCTAAAATGGTAAAATATATAGTGATTAACCGTTGGCTTACATTCACAATTTCATACCTTTTCAATTTTCATAAATTTAAGAATATTCTGAAGTACTCATTATAAACAGTTAGTAACTCCTTTTCATAAATTAGTTCTAAGCTATAATGTTTCTTTGTTTTGATTAATGAACTTCAACATTGTTAAAACTCTTTCGAGAAATAAAAATTGTTTTTGTTTCCTTGAGAAATTATAAGATCATTTTTGTAGACTTTGAAACTCTCATAATAAAAATAAATAATTTGCCTGCGTCGTGTAAGCATCAAAGTAATATTTATAGGTACGTCACTCACCCGAAAAATATTGGTTGGCTGATTTAGTGAACCTAACTGCAACACCAAACGTCGTGGGTTCGATTCTAACCCAGGCCAGATATTTCTGTGATGAGCAGGAATGTTTGCTCTGTGTCTGGGTGTAAATATCTAAATAAGTTTGAATATTAAAATATATGTATACATATGTATGTTTATTAGTCGTCTGTTCGTCATAGTATAAGGCCATGTGTGAGTTGTCCAAAAGAAATATTTTAGCTTCAGATACTGTCAAGACTTTTAATCGGTCAAAATTTGTTTTGACTAAACAGCCTTAAGTCATTTGCCAAAAAGAACGATCTTTTATCACTTAAAGATATTAAAGCTTAGTTTTTATTGTGTTAGGAACGTAATTTCGGATGTTTTAGGTTTTATAAATACAAAATAGTTGATGACTTTAAAAGTTCTGTTGTCGCCTTAGGACACCCTAAGGACTGACAAGGAATAATATCTTTTGTTGCAGCAGATCTGCAGTGCTAGCTTAGTTTGGACGATGGTCTCTCAAACGGAAGGCCCTGGGTTCAAATTTACACGCACATCAAAATTTTCTAAATACATATCAAAAGTTACTTATCACTTTGGTGAAAGAAAACATCGCGAGGAAACACTTTTGATGGTTTCGGATCAAAACCAATGATGAAGTGTATGCGGCCCTCTTGGATTGGAGGACCGGAGGTTAAATCATACACGTACTTAATATTCATCAGACATTAGAAATTAATTACACTACTAATCATGTTTTGAGGGGACTACACCAAGCAAAAAAATATCAAAAAATTTACCCAATTAAAATGTAAAAATGTAAGTATATAAATAGCGCAATATTTATATGCTAACTGCAGGGATTGTTGTGGGAATATTATACAATGCGATTTTTTTACTTATATCCCAACTGATGGTAAGGGACAATGTTGTCTAAAATGTGGGGGAATTAACCCCCGCCTCCACTATAATCCCCTAATATCCACACTTCTCTTAAATGCTTAAAACGAATACATTCAGTCAAAAGTTTCTTTGACCAATCAGAATGTTGAACTGTAACATACTATATGTACATAGATCGACCTTATGAAAATACAATATTCTCTGAAATGTCAAACAGTCGTTTCCATTAGAAATAAAAGTATGCAGAGATTGGCGTTTAAAGCGAATTTTGTTTAGTCCAAAATGAATTTATGTAACATGTTACAGTTGGACCGCGTCCAATATTTTAACTGTACTTTGTAAATGTACTTGCGGTCAGTTCAGACGATGCCAAGTTTTCTATTCAGTTTTAAAAGATCTTAATGTTTTAAAGAAGTAAGTTTAGTAGGGGTGTTTTTACATCATTACAACCCATCTGTCCCACTACTGGGCCTCGCCTACCCGGGTCTCGCCTCACAATGTGAGGGGTCAGGCCATAGTCCACCACACTGGCCAAATATGAATTGGTAAGCCGTTATTTAGAAATGTTTATATTAGAGGTAAACCTCAGCGATATGCATCATAGCCAAAAGTTATTAATAGATTATATTTAAGTAAAATATATTTCTGAAGTAATAATAATATATGAACATACTATGATAATATAATAATTTTATAATTTAAGTGTATGGTGTCTTGTGTTTGGAAGCAAAAGGAGTTTATATTTCCAGTCGGTTCTACTCAAGTTCATAATAAGTGCAGGTATTATTTGCATAAGATGTGAAATGGAGTATTTTTGATCGTTTTTCTTCTCTTTAGTACCTCTCCTAAATTGTATTTTATATAAAATAGTTGATTTATGTAAATAAAATGTACTAATCATAAGAGTATTCTAAACTTTAATCTAAGTCAACATAAATTTCTGAATTCTACAATGAAACAAACAATACATAAAACATAAACCATACATAAACATAGTATATTCGAATTAATTATATGACTTTCATTTATTTAAAAATATATCATATTTAATTGTAAATACAAGTTAAAATATTATTAATGAATTGCTTTATTTTATTATGACATAAAAAGATTTTCAGAAAATAAATAAATTATTTTTTTCCCTTAGGCGTAGTTATAATACAAAATTTGATTATTAAATATATGTGAAACTTCAGTTTAACAATTTAAAAACCTATGTACTTATCTTCATAAAAAAGCGGATCTGAAAACTACGCACTTATAAAAGGATATATATTAGAAGAAGTTACATTCATCCTACCAAATGTATTGAATGGAAAAGTTAAAATAAAATAGCTTTGGAATTATATATTGAAATTAATAAATATTTATATATCTTTGTCGTTTATTAAATTTTATTCTATAACTAACTGACCTGATAGACATTGTCGTATTTTAGCGACGAAATTGTCCTAAAAGAACATTCCAGAAACTACTAGAAAAAGAAAATAGCTTCGTAAAATAGTTCTTTTCTTATGATCATTTAAAGTTGAACCACTTTGTATATAACAATATTATTCCTTTAAAAAATCTTTTACAATTTCAAATAAAATTTCACATATAGGCTTGAACAAAAGAATAGGGTTTTTAGTTTTTATATATATAAAATACTTAAGAAACTGTTACTTTGTTATAATATTAGTGTTCCTTCTTTCAAAATAATCCCAATAAATAATAAATAGTTCTAATTAATTTAAGGGAATAAATTAATTGGCATTTCTTGCTGTATTTCTCTCACAACTTCTACACCTAAGTTCACTTCGAATATTATTCCTTTAAAAAATCTTTTACAATTTCATATAAAATTGCACATATATGCTTGTAAGTATAAATATGAATATATGTAATCTACATACCCGTAACACTAACACACACGAAGAAAGTTCGAAACCGCGCGTAGCACGTCTACGGCGTAGCGTGCGTTCTACGGTTTTGGCACTATGGCGGCTGCTGCGGTGGTTTTATGTGAGAACGGTGACGTCACTTGGACCGAGATCAAAACCCATGGTACGTGGGACGGGGTACAGTTACACGGAGAAATGTTTAGGTATAATTTGTCCCCAATGATCCGATTTATTACTGGAGGTACAATCATGAACAACTATTATTTCGTGACGTTTTAATAAATGACTTGTACAGTAATTATTATTGTATTTTTTGATAATAATGAGTTTTTGGTGTGGCATCATTAAATAAATATGAGTTAGATTCATAGTAATTTCTAGAGATGTGCTGACTACGACTATGATTTTAGTCAGCTCATTTTGCCGACTAGTTACCGACTACGAAAGTTGTCCGCTTTACTGACTAGTGGGCACATCTCTAGTAATTTAAATTTTTGATTATATTGTACTTTATTTAAAAATTAAAATGGTAGTTCTAGGTTTGGGAGTTTCTTATTCTTACCTCGCCGTATATAGAATAATAAATGTACAAAAAAATATTTACAATTAGAAATTATTTCATGCTTTTATGTAGATGCAAGTTATTGCCTAGTAAAATTCAATATTATATGTATTTACTGCTAATTCTAGTTTTTTTTATTTCTTATAGGAGTTGTATTGTAAAAATTAATTTAATTATGAATTCATAGAATATTATGTTATATATGTATCGCGTAATATATTATTTAAATGCAGGAATTTATTATTAGAAATATAATATTCGAAATATTGAAAAGCGTTTTGTCTATCAATATACTTTATCATATTGTCAGCAGATATTTTGTCGACGTAGTATCGATATAAAAATAGTCCAAGATCACAAAGATTTTATCTAAAGTACTGGTGTTTTTATTAACTATTTTTTTATTAAATTTTTATTAAAATATACATACATATAGTATATTTCGAGTTGTAAGAAAAAGTAACCTTTATATATATAAATCATTGATATACAATTTATAAATTATAACCTAGTGGTTTGAACACTGGTCTCTAAACGGGAGGTCCTTGGTTCAAACCATGTGGTTTGAATGTACACCTTTTGCGTGTATCAAAAGTTGATTATCACTTGCTATGGTGAAGAAAAACAATGATGTTTTTCTTCACCATAGCAAGTGAGAAAAACATCATTGTTTTTCTTCACCATAGCAAGTGATAATCAACTCAACATCAATAAGGAAACCTACACTTCTGAGAGTTCTCCATAAGGTTCTCAAAGGTGTGAAGTCCACCAACCCGTACTTGGCCAGCGTGGTTGATCTGTACCCCTCACATTGTAAGTGGAGAGCCGAGCCCAGTAGTGGGATAGTTATGGGGTACAATTATGATACAATTTATTGAATTTTTACCAAACATTACACTTACATTATTTTTAAATATCGTGCTAGGTTTTAACTATAAAATACATATTAATGATATATGTAAAAATATTTATTTTACATTATTAAATAATTATAATTTTTATTGCTCAATTTACTACTACTCAGTTTACTGAATAATGATCAAATGATAATGATACATGATGATGATGATGAATAAATATGAACTGAATAATTATAATTGAAATAAATTTTGTCAGAAATTAAATATTTGACTATTGTTCAGAAATTTTCTGACATCCATACTTCTGACGGCACGAAAGCATATTCGGTTCTTCTGTACTAAATACTTCCATCTCTAGCTACCAAGCCAAACAAACATTTTACAGCCATTTAATTAAAAAAACGATAGCATTTTTTTTTATTTTTACTTGTCAAAACTTAATATTTTCGGACAGGCGTCATATAAAAGACATCAACGAATCTCATATTAATATAAATATATATATAATGATTAAGAATTCGGCATCCTACTCGAGGGGGTCCGGGTTCGAATCCCAGTCCGCGCATTTTGGACTCCTCAGAGTTATGTGCGTTTTAAGCATTTGAATGTCACTCGCTATAACGGTGAAGCAAAACATCGAGGAAACCTGAATGCCGGGGAGTTTGCAAAAACTCAAAGGTGTGTGAAGTCTGCCAATACGCACTTGGCCAGCGTGGTGGACTATGGTCTTAACCTTCTTATTCAAAGAAGAGACCCGTGCTCAATAGTGGGCCATGATGGGTTGAGATGATATAGATAATTAATTAGTATACAATTTGTTACGGCTCGCGGCTGTGGGTTGGAGATATGAAGGCGTAAGGTCAGTTTTAGTAGATGTTGTCTTTAGTAAAAAAAGCCAAGGTAAGAAGAATATCCTAAGAAGTTCTAGGTAAGAAATTCATTAACTATATCACACGACTTGACTTCTAGTGAATATTATGTATGTACTCGTATACGCGCTGCACATTTGATCTGGAATTGATTCTGGAACAAAAATGACAAACTAGTATGGAAAAATTACACACCGAATATGTATCGAGTACAGTAAATATATAATAATAATGATGTTGTTGCTAATAATAATGATGTATACGTGTATAATGACGTATACCTGTATAAAGATGTATACGTGTATAATGTATATATAATAAACATTAATACCCCAATAGCTCAAAATAAATTTAACTGTAAACAAAATTAAGTATATTTATTAAGGTGTCTTAGGTTGACTATAATTCCAAATTTCATAAATATAGTCAAACCGGTTATTGATATATGCAGTAATTTGTAAAAAATTTGAATTTATGTCAATGTCTTATTTACTGTTAGGTTCTTGACTTATCTGTAAAAACGATTGAAATATACATGGGTATGGACGCTGGCAGGTGAGATAGCAGCGGCCAAGCTTTTTGGAGGCCTTGTTTTTTTTACGTAAAATAAGTTAATGCTTAACAACGATCCCACCTGTTGGATAGTGGTGAAGATGTCTAAGGTGTTCTAAGGGGTTGTCTAACTTAGTAAATGCCTATTCACTCTTCTGTTGAAGACCACTACATATATCGTGCGGTAAAACCGGGAAACTAGCCGCAGCACCAATCCACAAATAAACTTGGTGTGTGTCAAATGCATGGTAGTGTGCGTATTGTTTTTATTTTTGTATAAAATAACAGGTTTCTGCACTCCTTCTCTGTGGAAACTTTAATTGTGCAAAATTTAATAGTTCCTCATCTTCATCAATTTCATAGAAACGGGTACAAAGTACGTTACGTACTTTACGAATTGATATTGATATGATTTAAACAGGTCATATAATTATAAATCTTATCTCATTAATCTACGTGATGTAAATACAGTCTTACAAACTACGAAATAAATGTGCGTTACTGACTCACTGCGTAGGTGTCGTATACTTTTTGGCCATCAGCCAAGAAGCCCAGGCTGAATAACTCTAGTAATATTTTTATTTACACATATTATGACAATGAAATATAGGCTAAGATAACAAATTTATATGAAATTATTTGTAAAAATAGCAATATTTTTATTATAAAATAATCGTAACCACTTAAAATCACTTTATAACGATAAAGTTTTTTTCTTTATAATATAGTTTACGTTAAAACCCATACACTCGTATTTATTTCTTCACTCCATATAACGATAACTTTCTATAACGATAAAAAATGCTCAGTCACTTGAGTTTCGTTGTAAAGAGTTTATACTATATTTTCCATCATATTTTCACGTATTTAACATCTCTTCTTTTATCATTCAGTCGTATAAGTGGCTGTACCCACTTCCTCCTCCCAACTTCTGTCTTTCCAAAGGTTGTCTGGAAGGGATTGCTATCCGACAAGGCCGCCCTTTGTAACCATAAAGTTAAATGCCTTACACTTGTATACAATAAAGAAAATTTGTATTGTACTGTTTCAAACTTATGTAAAACTTTATTGGAAGAATTAATGAGATATTTAGTACTAAATATTAATTTAGTACTAAATATTAATTATAAATATTTGGTTTACTAAAAAAGGGGCAGCGTATTGTAACACCTGGACAATTAAAATAGAGTGTCGTTCTATGCAAATATCAGACCACTAACGTTGATTACTTAATGATTTATAGTATGTTGTGTTTTAGCTTTAAATAGCGCAATTTTGTAGTATAGTTTATTTATATCTTATATGTACATTTATTTATTCCTATATATTTATGTAATATTTCAATATTTCACATCGGTCTCTCGAACGAGAGGTTCTGGGTTCAACACTATTTTCAGAGTTATGTGCGTATCAGAAGTTGGTTCAATTGGTGCGGTGGAGGAATACATTGTGAGGGAATCTGCTGTCCTGTTAGTTCTCCATAAAGTTTTCAAAGGTGTGTGAAGTCCAGTAGTCCGCACTTGACCAGCGTGGTTGACTTATGCTTGTATCGCTCACCTCGTGCGGAAACCCAAACTCAGTAATGGGACAATTTTTTTTTTTTATAATCGAACTTAAATTAATATCAAAATGGATTACACAGGAAAAATTTTAAACATAGCAAACAAGTTTGTTTGTTGAGTGCGTGTCAGTGTACCTATGTAAATATGTATTGTTTGTAGGTCTGTAAGGTGTAAAGCAGATACACACACATATATATATATATATATATATAACGGGTTCCTATAATAGGAAAGCCTTGAAAATGCACACACAGTAAAGGCGATTTTTTGCTTACCATTGCGTTACGCCTTAAGCAAAAATCGTTCTTGAATATAAGTATGCATGATTCATATTACACCCACTCCTACCAAGGTGACTTACGAAAAAGTTGCCATTGAAAATAACATTAAATAACTAGAAACTTTATAAGGGTATGAGCTGCCAAACTATGAGACATGCCCAAACTTTTCACTCTTTGCATTATAAAGATGAATGGTTTGTTCTTTTCAACTTCTAGTTCTCATGTTATAATATGATACATTCCATAAATATAAATAAATGTATTTGCCTATTTATGATGTCCTATTTGCAATAAATAATATTTTTTACCTTTAAAAAAGAAGGTTACTTCAAAGGATACCGACAAGTAACAGAATGAAGACAAGATCAGTAGCACGTGAAGAAATAACACCAGCCTGGGGTGTTACTAACGCGTTGCCTGCCAGAAAGGGAAAAATATACCTAAATTCGCGGGGAAGAGAAAGACACAAGTGAAGCGATACATTTCTAAAGCAGTTGAGATCAATAAAGACAGCAACTATCCCAGATGCACCAACAACATACCACTTTACGGCTGGTGACAGAAGAATAATGGGAAAGAGAAAGACTGCAGGACGGGGGAAGAGGAAAACTTACTCTCAAGCCCCTACCCGGAATACGATGAACCATTTGGCGACTGATTCAAGTAAAAGGGTATAGCCAGCCAGACAGGCTTCTCAAAAGGATAATAATCCTTCAGCGTAGCCCTATCACCGAGCAGCTGACTTCTGTACGCCTTTTACGACACCAGGCCAGCATGGGATGCGGGCTTGTATTCCAAGCCGCCTCAATACAGCTAAAAGTTTTAACCACAGTACAATATTTGGCCTACTGCCAAGAGAATTAAATTGAAGAAGAAGACCAAGTAAATCACCTAGTAACATTACGAACATATCATAAATATATCCTTAATGTTGATTCAGTATTTTACAGAAATTTAGGGAAGTATTTTTGATCAAAGTGGAAAAACTAATTTTATCTTTAAAAGCAACCAATATACTATAATCGTTTTCATCATTTAAAAAGATACTTCAAATGCCTTGGACAAGTAATAAAACGAGAACGTCATTATCAATAAAGTCGTACCCAATTAAATACGTATAATTAACGATAACTCAAACACCTACTCCTCGTCAGATGTCGCTCAAAATTACATGGAACTAAGTAACAAGTACCTACTAGATTTCGAATAAAAATTTAATACTCAATAAAAAGTATATAACGAATATAAAGAAATATGAAAAAAGTAATAACTCAAAAACTACCTGTTTGAAGTTGCTCAAAATTATATGGAATTACATAACAAGTATTCGTTTTCAAATAAATAAAGAATTATCGAAAGAATAAAAAAAAATATCAGAAATAACTTACGAGATAAAAAATAAAAATCAAAAATAATACAAAAGCGAATAACTCAAAAATTACTTAGCTCATTCACGCAACTCACTCAAAAATTATTTAGCACCACTCAAAAATTACTTAGCTTAAAAATTATTCATATGTCGCTGAAAATAAAATGTAAAAACTACTGAAGTAACTTCAGTAGGAGTTTTGAGCTAATATATATATATATGTATATGAAAAAGAACACACGAATTGACAACCTACTCCTATCTTTGAAGTCGTTTAAAAATTAACACCCCATAAGTCTAGTTAGCACTAATCCTGCGAAACAAAATATCCCTAGTTCCATTACCCAGTGCAGATTAAAGACAGTTCATTATTTGTTCTCGGGTTAAGTTAAGGTCCATGACACCTACGAGTATTACACGGAATTCTAAGAAGTGTGTGGGTATGAGTGTTTACCCTTTTAATCATTATTATATCTCGTAACTGAAATTTAATTATGTTATAAAACATTTGATAATAAATTATATGTGTTATTTACTTGGTAATTACACAAAATAACTGGATAGTTGGCCGTCTCCTTGACGCCGTACAATACCGGCGTCAAATAGCAAACTATAGGGTATTATGAACTGGAAATAAGATTTATAGTTCAATAATTATTTTAATACTAGCTTTTTCCCGCGACAGCGTCTGCATGTACGCCCTCTTTTAACCCTCCCTTTTCTACTTCTTACCCCTCTTTCACTTCCCCTCCACTCTTTCTCTCCTCTTCCACCACCATAGTCAGCATCACATCTAGTATGTGAAAGTGTTATGCTTATATCTTCGATAATGAAGAACTTTTATCCTTTATTATAAAATTAGCCTAGATTTTTCCTCAACTTCTATTCTACCTCTGTACTAAGTTGCATCAAAATAGAAAAGTTAGACAGACCGACAGTTTTTTTCACATTTATAATGTTAGTAAGGATTACTTACATTGTGGTATAAGGAAGGATCGGATAGAGGAATAATATTCTTATTCTATACAAAGCCACGTGTTGTGGCGGTGTGTGATTTTGTGGAGGTTACAAATGATATATTTTATTTATCCTACCATTAGAGTTTAAAATTGAATCGAATCCCAAGACCGTTACAAACTCGCACCACATGAATAGATATCCTGCAAGGGAGAGCCGATGAGGCGATGACCCAGGTTACCAAATTAGGGGAGGTTGGTCGAAGAAGGCCCCCCCCCACACCCCGCGTTGAATGAAGTCCCCTGACACCCATGGTGCAGGTTTACACTGTTCTCCATGGAGTGGCGTATCTAGGGAACCAAAAGCCTCGGTGTAAAAAATAAACAAGGACCCCAACGTGAGTATATAAGTTTTTTCAACAGTATATTCCAAAAGTGGGAGAATTTTTCACTATCAATTTAGTTTGCAGGTTCTGACGGCCCACTCTGGCCCCCGGTAAATAATAATATACACTGCCTTCACGACTTGTGCATGCCTTTTTAGTTTCGTTTTGTATATTATATTATATTATTTTATTCTTGACTGGTATGTTTACTTATGTGCTCGTTACGGGCGACTCGTCTCTATGAATTTGAATTGGTGTTTTTTTTTAATTTGTTTTTCGATATAGGATATTAACTTGATTTTTGTACATACCTTTTAATTCGGTTCTCGAGCATCAAGCATAATTAATTAATTAAGTTAATTGGTGGAATGCCATCAAAGCCAAACTAATACGCGCGTTCATTGTGGGTATAGCAAAATTTACTATGTTGAAATAATATATATGTATTTAAATTGTGCCGTATTTAAATAAATATATATCTTTCTAGTTTTTGAAAAATATCGAAATATCACCTCAATTTTTTTGAACCTACGTTGAGAAATTTGTCGCGGTCGTTTATGAATTAAAACTGAATTGGAGCAATTCTTATAATGTAATAAGTACCATAATAGTAATTACTATAATTGATTTTACTAAAAAATATTTAATATACAAGGTTTAATGTACAAAATTTATATTTAATATACGTCTTTGATACGCCGATATTTCCATCCAATTGCATATAAAATTAAGCCCTGACGATTCATAAAACTGAATGAAAATATCTTTAGTCCATTAATACAGAACAATGTAGCTTGAATATACAGAAATAAAAAGAAGCATTAATGTTTATTTACCATGAAGTGGTACTAAGCAAATAAGATGTCTGTTAAAGTTAAGCCTGATTTTATACAAGAAAATAAAAGTAATAAACGGTATGAGAGCTCTTTTCCGACGAAATAAAAGTGGTTTCCTCTGTACTGCGGTAATGATTTCAAAACACTGACTACAATTTCCGATGTATTTTTGTAGGATTTTTGTTAAACCTAACGGTTATTTAGGTGTTTATACAAATAACCGCCTTCATCCTTTTTATTCACATGTTTAACATCTTTTATAAACCGAAAAACCAATGTATTGTAAGTTTTTGTTAAGGAATCAATGAATTAATGAGTTAATAATAGTTTTTTATAGTTACAATAGCATTTTTGAGATTAAAATCACAAGTGGACTAACAAATAAACAAGATTTATTAAAAATATTTAAAAAAACAAGCTTTAATTATAGATCCATAATACAAAGAAACACGAATAATTTCGTTACTGTTTTGATAACCGTTGAGGAGTTCCCTTGTCTGGAGCCGATCCCAAACGTAATAGCAGGTCATGCTTGTCATAAAAATGCATTGTCATCAAGATGGAAGGCTTATGCAAAATTTCAGGACCGTAGCGTCAGAGGAAGGATCTAATTAAGCTTGCGAACTTTGACCCGTAACAAACAAACATACTAACATACTGATATATAAACATACATTATAAGTACAAAGCTTGTAATAATATATTTGTTATGGGATCTATTTTGTCTATAAATACACTGCGTAATAGTTTTTCTGAAATAGCTTCTATTACGCTTTCTTCTCTTTGTACAAATAATCGACAAACGAGCAGACAAGCCACATGATTGTTCCTAAGTCGTCAAGTGCAGATCAGAAACACGGTAACAAAGTAGAACTGACTCGCAGTTATCGAAACACGGCGAGTCATTTGAACTGATCCAAGCTGGAGGGTGGTAGCTATTTAAAACCGTCAGGATCTTATTCAAATATATAGAAGCTATTATTAGAAACTTATAATATTTCCTGAGATAATAGGGAGTTTTTACCGCTGGCTTTTTCTTACACTAGCGTACATAGTCCTAAGTTTGTATTGTTTATACAGCCGATGACAGAAAGGTGTTGTCTATCGAGACTTTAGGCTTTA
>DWJZ01005157.1:0-14405 GCA_018249125.1 Asbolis capucinus | reverse complement strand
ACATGTAAAATTTTATATCTATATTGTGCACCTTAGCGGAGTTCCCTTGTCTGGGACCAACCCTAAGCATAGCAGCATATTATACTTATCATAAAAATGCATTGTCATCGGAACTAAAGCGGGATGAAAAATTTTAGCTCCGTAAGGTAAAGTGGGTCCAATTAACCTTGCAAGATTTGATCCGTAACATATACATAACATATACATATACGTAACATATACATATACAAATATACTAACCTATACTAACGTAACTAAATATACGTAACATATACATATACAAATATACTAACATACAAACACTGCAAGTTAAATAAAAGCTTGTAAATACGAGTATAATAATTGTAATGGATAAAGAATCACAGTTGTATAGTTGAATTAAGGACATTGTCCTGTTAATAATATGAATAGTCGTAAGCAACATACACGTGCACGAGCACTGGGAAGGCGGCGTCACGCAGCTCTTCACGCCAGGAAGGCGGCAATAGCAGCTGCACGCGTGCCTTCGAGCCGCTACTGAGCTGCACGTCGAACGAACGCCGCGTCGGCAGCGCCAGCTCTCGGAGACGCGCTGATCTGTTTGCAACACATTCATCATCTCAAACCATTACCGCCCACTATTGAGTACTGGTCTCTTCTCTGAATGAGACGGTTAAGGCCATAGACCAAGCTGGCCAAGTGCGGATTGGCAGACTTCACACACCTTTTGAGTTTTGTAAACTCCTCAGCATGCAGGTTTCCTCACGATGTTTTCCTTCAATATTATAGCGAGTGACATTAAGATGCTTAAAACGCACATATATAACTCCGAAAAGTCAGAAGTGCGCGCCCTGGGATTCAAAACCAGATCCCCCCGAATAGGAAGCCGAATTCTTAAGAACTAGGCTAACACCGCTTTTAAATGGCATTTAAAAAAAAAGCGGTGTTTTGCAATACATTAGGATAAGAATTAAAGGCCTCGGGTGGGTAATATGGTTGGTGAACATTTGCCTATGATGTTCGATAATGTATTAGGTAGCAACGAGGATTGCCTACTAGATTTCTACTGCAAGATATTACACCAATCGACGGCACGCTGCGTTCGTTGCAGGTGTTGTAGCGTGACGTTGCCTTAGCCGAGTTGAGTAATTAATGTGTAACAATGCATTAAATAAAGTTATTTCGATTCTGGCCTCTGTTTCACTCGCACCCAACAACCCGCTTCCAATTGTACAAGGCGACCATGCCAGGATTGCCAATCCACTCACACAATGCTAAGAAGGTTGGTCATAATGTGCATCGAATGCTGGGTAGTAACAGAATTTTCCCCTTTGGCGCCTATACTTTGTGATATCACAACTTCTTCCATAGAGCTTGTGCCTCGCATGGCAAAAGGCTTTCAACTGGTATTGACCAATAGGTAATTGTGACGATAATCACGGTGCATTTAACTGTTTTGGCTTTTCTCCGCTTCTCTTATCTATGCGCCTTCATTGAATTTTTCATTAGTTAAGTATCAATAATTGGCTGAGGTCTAGGATTATAAAAATATAAGGCGATAGACGAGCAATAGTTGTAATTCCTGTATATTAAATTAGTAGGATTTCGTAAAATACGGTCATTAATAAAAAATATAAGTTTCTTTGAAATTGAGAAGAAATAATTAAAATGCATGATTCACACCAAGTATCTTTCATACGTAGGTACCTATTTAATCTTCTTGCACATTTGGAAATATAACTATAAAACTAAATATCTTATATACTAACCTATAAGGCCTCGTGTCATATAATATTCTCTCCAACTTATGCGTCCTAGCGTCATGTAAGCCAGCTAAAGGTGGACCAGGTCCTCCGCACTCGAGCACGTAGTGCGTGATTCCTACTTTGGGTTTGGGAGGGGAGAACGACGCTCTCCAGAAGGAACAGTTGGCGTAGTGGAGCCGCGCGGGCCACACTGCCAACTCACACGTGAGGCACCGAGGTTCCTCCCTCTCGGCCCGCGCCCTCACAGAGTTACTTCCTCCTCCATAACTGGGATCACGCACTACGTAAACTTGCCTTTGACCCGGTCTGTCTGCACTACCTGTTGAGAAAAATATATTTAATTCTTCGTTAACATTTATAAATTCTTTGTAAGACAGAATATTCAATCGCTGATAATTTAAAGTTGTAGTTAACTATAACATAATAAAAGAATAGTCGATAAAACGTTGTAAATTAATGTTGTATATCGTATTGAAAAGAATAAGGTCGTAAGTTTTTAAAAGCTTCGCCCTTGTTGCGATCCGTATAAGGTCGAAACTCTTATGAGTTACTCTACAAACTTACGACTTTACTGTTTTTCGTCGTCGTCGTGATATTAATGACGACCTTTTAGGTCCCTGTTTCGTGATATACACTGTTTAACAATGGACTTGAAAAAGTAAAATCAAGATTATATATATTATGGTACAAAGTTGTTCAAATATATTGTATTTTTTTCACCCATTTCGTGGTGCCTGGATAAAAACTGCTAATATACTTTTTTATTTTAAATTTACTTTAAAAAGTTGTCAAACATATTCCACACACCGCGGGTCGTACCACCTCTCAACGCGATATTAATATAATCATTCCACACTATATTGTGTAGTGCCACCTCCCCAGCGCAGTGGTATTATAGAAATATAATACGCTTTAAGAGACGGTAGTACAGCCCCAGAATTACAATAACCATAATTTTTTTGATTGTGCAAAACTCACAACAATAGATAATTTCGATACAAAATGAACATTAAAGTTTCATCACTAATGCGAGAAAATCCTGAAAATAAATTAAAAACGAATTATATACAAATATTTTTCCTCATCATGGCAGTTAATCTGTATTATAGAAATATATCTATGTATAGTACCTATATCTGATGTCTAGTCCAAAGTTAAAAAACAAACTGGCTAACAGTTTGGCAGAATGTAAAAAAATATATTGTTGTACAACTTTAGTAAAATAAATAATAAAATAATAAGGCATCAGATATATACATGTACAAATATATATTGATACTATTTAGAAGTAATAATCTTTGTCTATGAAACTACGTATCATTGCTGGGCTCGAGCCTCCTCTTATCTGAGAGATACAGGCAAAGTCGACGTAGGCCAAGAGAGGACCTGATTTTGGGAACTTTCCAGGGTAGGGTATTTTGTAATATGGGCATGTCATTGAGGCTATTTTTCGGGAAATAAAACATTTAAATTCCTATTATTAGTACTAATTTTGCTGAGAATTTAATAAAATCGCGTATTTTGATAGCAAAACATGGCATGAGTGATGAAAGAAAACAAATCGGGGAATTAAATATCACAAAACGTCACACATTCGAAACTCATTAAATAATTTCTCTGGAACTAAACGATTCTTTAACAACTGGCATAGCAAGATGTAGCTAATGATATGTTAGTAACATGAGGCACCACTAGTTCCGAGAATAAACACTCAACTGCAGTCAATCTAAATACTTAATTTGATTTGCTTCCTTGACCATATCTGGATGTAGATTAGATATTGACTTTTCTTTGTCTAGACCTTTAATGAAAAGACAAAAAAATATTCAATTCATTAATACTCGTTAATGTAATTGTTTTCATATTTTTATTAATTAATATATAATGATAAACATCTAGCATATTTTAAAATGAAATTATGAAAATCATTTAAATTTATTTTAATAGTGAAATCTGCTATATTAACTACATCATTAAACCTCAATAATAGGTTTTTTTATTTTAGTACTAGCATTTACTATAATACCAATCAATAATATCATCAGATACGAGCTTGACCTTGAGAAGCAAAACTCCAGAGGGCTTAAAGGGCTCACCAGGGCCTGGAAGAGATCACTCTTTTACTGCTAAGTCTGCCCATTGTATGACTATGTTAAAATTTGTTACTAATGTGCAATAAAGAGAAAATGGATGTTGTTTTGACCTTAGTATTATACCATCAATTATATGGTATCTTTTGTTTCATAGCGTTTCTTTAAAAACGCACTATATAGATTTAGGTTGGGTAGTCATCCCTAAATAAAAAATAAGAAAAATTAAAACTTCGTACCTAAATAATAAACTAAATGGTTATCCTGGTCCCAGGCCAGTATCTCAGCAACCTCGACCTTCCCGTGAGACAGCACGGCGATCCGCTGCCGCAGCACGTCCACGTGCTTGATGTGTGTGTAGTGCTGTCCACCTCCTTCCTGCACCCCCGCCAGCAGGAGGAACGCACTGCCGTCCGCGGAGTACACAGGCTGCTGGTGGACCTCCAGCCACGGCTCGTCTGTTGCTTTCTCTGAATGTGTCTGGAAGAACCAAAAGAATCAGTCGCAACTATATTGATACAAAGCTTGATTTTATATATTACTCATCGTCGATTTTTTCGGTTTAAACCTTTGGATTTAGCTGCACAGCCCGCGAGTGATATCCTTCGAATGCTACTAGAACCTACGGTGACTAAAAGTCAAAGCGTCAAGCAGTAGAAATCCAAAAATATCCCTAAACTTGCAATGTAAGGAGGATGGAGTGAAATTAGCACAAGCATAGAATTATGTAGGTATATTCCAAAAAGTGAATGAGACGATTAAATTAGTGCGCTTTCCCATCGAAGACTTCATCGCCACTTACCATCAGGTGGGATCGTAGTCCAGGGCTAACATATGGTAAAAAACGACGAGGTACGGTGCAGTCAGAGAAGCTATGTCGGGATATGGAGTCAAAAACCTAAGACAGGAACTAGACAGGGCAGACTGTATTAATGTCAAACTGTCATCCTGTCAAAAGTTCCTCCGCGAGTGTAGTCGAGCCGTGGTTACTCGTGCATCTGGGTCAAAATTGGATTACCGACGCATGAAATACATATCCTAGGTACCCGTTAATTAACAAATTAATTTCTAGAAAAAGGTGCACTTAACTTTTATATTAAACTAGCTGTACCCGGCTCACGTTGCAACGCATTAACTCATCAGCCATGTCTGATTGACACAATTTTGGTACAAAAATTCCAAAAAATTCTGAACAAAGTTGCTAAAAACATCGGTGCTCTATCTCCATTTTAGTCTATAAAGGACAAACAAATAAACATTCATTTATATATATATAGAGATATAAAGAAGTAGAACTGTCGTTACCTCTGTACAGGTCCAGTTGGGTGCATAGCAGCTGCTGTAGACGGTAAGGTTCTGTGCCCGGTTCATCCACACTACTCCTACGTGGGAATTCTCCTTGCCCACCCACTGGGCTGATATGAGGTAGTATTCCCTGGAAGAAGTTACATCTTAAGGAGTTTCTATAAAACTAAGACACTCTCAACGCTGTTCCCTTTAGGTTATGAATATCTATACATTTCCAAAGTCCATTTTCTCATCCGTACAAATATTGTAACTTAAAAACTAAATGACAATGTCACTGTATTCTTATAAAATCGTTTCATTACATGTATAATGTACTTTTTACACTGATATCTTGGGCCGTAACAAGTTTTCAATGTCACAATGCACGTAAGGTAAAAAAAGCAAATCAATTCTAATTCAATTTACTCATATACAAAATACAAAAATATACATGCATATTTATAGGGATAAAATGCCAATATAAATGAAACCAAAACTTATTATAGAGATAAAAATGTCAATATTACGCTTTTTCGAAGTTTTTTTTATCGAAATTATTTTTTTAACTATTATAACATTACGAACACAAGAATGTGCTACAACATGTAGTTAAATTCATTCCAGTACACCCATATCTGCGCACTAGTATTTCCTGTGGCACAGATAATTAATAAGTTTCGAAGATTTTTGACCCCCCTCCACCCATATAACGCGCCGTGACGTTCCTCTCTCCGCTTTTTATTTTATCTAAAAGTCACAAAGGTATTGCAAAAAAAATTATAATTACCGTCAAATAACATAAACCAACGTAACATAGCCTGTAATAAGTTGTCCGTGTCGGTATTCGCGTTTGATTAGAACGTAAATGACTTCAAATCAAAAGTGAATAGATTTTTATTAGGGTAGTACTACGTAGTACACTTTGCTATCAAAGACTATGTCACCACTTACTATCAGGTGGTCAAGCGCTTATTTATTTAATATAAAAAAATAATGAAAAAAAAGCGTTGCTCAAGATTTGTTCGAAACCCCCTCTTATTTTTGTCGCATAGTAACCTTTTACAAGACTTCCCGCCCTGCATTGCATTACGTAATACTTGACCAATTCCTACGGTCATGTTTTACTTACATCCCGTCCAAAGTGCTCGGAGGCTTGACTTCCCATCTCGGCGGCGAAGTGATGTTCTTCACACCTACGATCGATAACTTCACTTTAGGTATAGAGCTTCCGGGCTGAAACAGTTTTATGTTTTACTTATAAAACTACATTTTAAAAATATATACTTCGGCGTTTGAACTTGGAATACGTTCACTCACTTAAAATACAACTTAATTTTTTTTTTAGTTCTCAGCCATATTTCTGTAGAAAATCTTCATAATTTAAGCGGTGTTTTGATGAAATACTAAAATTTACGGGTAGGAATAGAATTAAATGTCAAATCTTAATAATTGGTCTAAAACAAAATTTGGATCAACCTTTTCATCTATGACTACAAAAAATAACCTACGACCTATTTTCAGTGCAACCCATATAAAAATAAAAAATATATAAAAATTGGTCTAGCTTTCGAGAAGTTCGACCACAAACTTTGCGAATACGGTAGTTGCGATGAAAAGCTAGTATATTTATAAGGCTATAAACATATATGTACATGTACTAGAATTATAAAATTTTAAGTTTTAATTTGTACAGTACAAATGAAAGAGTGTTTTGTATTCATCTTGTTTTAATTACAAAGTCAGACGGTAGTCAGAAGTACCAATTAATTTACTATCGAAACTGTGAATGAATGACGCCAGCTCAAATTGAACGATTGAGAATGAATGAAATTCATTGAATGGTACGCTAGTAAATTTTATTGGTGAAAAATCAGAACCTATGCAGCCGTAAATTCGAGTTAAAATCAAAAAAATATTCAATATAAACAAAACAATACACAAATACATTTACAAAAACCTATTAAAACGACGAATATGCATCAACTTGCTCGAGAACCGGTTCTTCTTTTAGTCTTATGTCCCTTCTTGTAGTCCTTTCTTCTGTCGCCAGTCCTGAAGCAATATATTACAGGCATGCCTAGGGTTCAGCATCCCTTCTTCCACGCGCGGATCTATAAAGTCTTTACTGGTAGGGAACGCGTTAGTGATACCAGCTGGTTGCTAATGGGCGTCGGCGATTCACTTACCAGCGACCTGTTGCTAGTTGACCTGTTGTATACACTATACGTCAATATATCCGCACTTGGTCAGCGTGGTGGACAATGGCCTGAACCCTCACATAGGTGGAGACCCAAGTTCAATAGTAGGTTACTTATGGATTGCAATGATATATTATATACCAGTTTCCGCCCGTGGCTTTAGCTGCGTAGTTTTGATATAAGTAGATGTGTTATTCCAGGCTATAATCTGTCTTTATGCCAAATTTCATTTAAATCAGTTCACTAGTTACTTGGAAGAGGAATATCTATCCATCCAGCCTCACAAACTTTGGCATTTATTATATTAGTACGACATGATAAATGCTATTTTTTTTATATATTTTAAGCGAGTTAAGTGCTCAAAGCGGCCCATGCTATATAGATCTTATAACAAAGTATAAGGATACAAGTATAGTAAGACGAGAAGTATTTACCGTAGGATATCTAATGGTAATGTGGTCGGGGAAGACAGTGGGCATGGTGTTGTTGAGGGTGGGAAGGAGGAAGCCAGCTCGTGCTGCGCCCGCGCCGCCTATCCCCTCCGAGATCCGCGGGAACCGTAACTCCGAGACAGCACTATCGTCGTACTGCACGTACATTACTAGCGACCCGTCTGACGAGCCCCACGTCGACGAAGACACTTTTGTCACCTCCTCTGTAACAAACATTCACTTGTTTAAAACGAAGGAATCTTACCATTATATTATTTGTAGGGAATTTTAAAAGACAATGAAATAAAAATGTTTATTTACATGTCATTATAACACAAATCCCTACATGAACTTGAAATTATTAACAAAATATACAAAATATAAAAAAAAACATTTAAAAGAATTGTTTCACAAAGCCTAAAGTGACAATAAAAGATTCAACAGTAGAAACATTATTACTTTACTTATTTGACTGAAAAGCATTTTATTTTCCACTACTGGATCAGATGGACTGTTTACGAAGATATATATTTGCAGTATCATGTAGTATTACCGCAACATAATAGGGTTTAGCCATGTTATGCCGTGTAAGCTGCGATTGGCCGCGTAAGCCGGTTAGGCTACAGGTCTATAGGTCACCTATGTATAAGCATTAGATCTGGAATGATCTGGAAATATGTTTTTATATGCGTGTTTTATATGAACGTAAGCTCTCGCATGTTCCTTGATTCAAAACCAGTACATATGTAGCTCTAAATTCTAAAAAGAAAATGTTGTGTGCGTATTACAAGTTATCGTAAACTTTGGTGAAGGAAAATATCGTGAGCAATCCTGCGAGTTCCCTATGAACATTCTGGAAGGTGTGGGATGCCCACCATGGAGACCCAAGCCCAGTCGTGGGACATTATGAAACCTAGAAAGATCTCTATATTAATATATGAAGCAAAATTTTGTACCCCTTTTTACGAATGCTACGCGAACGAAGGACTATGAAAGGTGAAAACATAAAATTTATTTCAATACAATTCCCTACAAATAACTTACTATGTAGATATTAGTGGGTGAGCTATGAGCTATTAGTAACAACTGCCAGTGCGCGCTGGTGTAGTGGAACGTCCCCTAATTGATTTACTTAGGCTAAATGGCTTCTGTTGACACATTGTTCCATCATGCCCTATCATTTACGTTCATTAGAACACCGGAAATTCATTGTTCCACGGTTGCAACCACATTACTGTTTATAATAGGAGTGGGTTTCGTGTATGTACTTACTTAATTGGGTACTTTTATAATCACCGGTGCGTTCAGATCCCAGTACCTTATGCACTGGAGGTTTTAGTACGAGAAATTCTACATAACCCGTAACCTCTGGGTTTGGGCAGCTTTGGAAGATTTCCCTTCGATAACAAAAAGAGGTACTTTTATAATCAGAGTTGTTGGAGGTCTTAGGCCTTAATCCTTGTCATCGTGATCAGACAGGCCTATCTTCGTAACGGAGGAGACAGTATACTCACATGGTAGTGTTGTACCGTTATTCAAAAATGTGAATTGGGTGAAGTGTTGGCGGATAACCTAAGTCTCGGAGGTTTTCGATTGCTGATAATAATCGATACTTAATATGGTCTTCCGAAGCATAAAAGGAAACATTAAATACTGGCCACTAGTGCTCAACCGTTTTTCGAAATTTGAACTGGAGTAGTAAATGAAATGAAAAATATTTATTTCGTTTTATGAACCAAAAGATCACTTAGCTAAAAAAATAAAAATAAAAAGTCGATTCGTCAATTCAGAAAAAAAAAAATAAGACTATAATTATAACAAGATTATAATTATGCTGAGACTATTGGATCATAATATGATTTTTTGGTTCCCATACTTTCTTCAGTCACATTAACCATCCATCGCTTTGTCTCTGTCAAACACAACTTAGTAAGACCAAGAACCAAGTCCACGTCACTATCTAACCGCTCATTTTTCTTTCATCCGTTTTAGATTACATATGGTACGAAAACTGTATTAAAAGTCCAGTCGGTTCTAAAACTCTATTGGCTCTATCAAGCTAAGAAAATTCGGCAACTGACAGATATACGAGTAGAAGATATTAAGTATTGTATTAAATTGGATTGTTTAGTGCGATTGCCAAGTCAATATATTCAACCAGTGGCTTCTACAACATTTAACGGTAGAAGAACTGAGTTGTGAGAGTTTTTTTACACTGTTTCTATATTCTCGTTCAAATGAACTTTCCTTACATGTGACACCCCAAAAGGACGTTTAGATATAGTTGATGAATGCAACAAGTTGCTATTAACTATGCGATAATTTTCAAATAACTATAATAGCCGTCACTAGTCGAGAGCACAGTGTTCATTGGTCGGATTGACGTGATTCATGCAGTCGCTTCGCGCTATTGGTTCGCCGGGTGATGTACGTTTTCTATTGGTAATGCGTTTTTTGTGAGAGTCGTCTATCGAGTACGCTGCTGTGAAGCAATTGTTGTATTTTGGAATTTACTATATATAAATGTTTTACCTTACCTTGATACAACCAGTCAGAAACTCCATTGTAAACTCGCCCCGGCACGGAGTCTGTGGTGAGACGCAGTAGCGGTGCGCGGCGGGCTGGAGGCCCAGGCCTCGCAAGGACCTCGTTGTCGGCTGCCAACAGCAGGGACCCGTCGGGACCCAACCACGCCGCGTGCTGCCACTCCCAGCTGCTCTGACCCTCACCGAACAGCGGAATGTGGTGGCTGTGGATATAATCAAGTCAATTTCATAATTCCAATAAATGTTTTCACGTATCATACATACATAAACGACGAACGATTTCTTTTGAGCTTTTTCACGGTTTCGGAAAGGTCTCATTCCTCAATGGCTTTATGAAAAAAGTACCTAACAAACTTTTTCGAATTTTAGAATCAAGTCTATTCATTTTCGTCAGTCCTTGAAAGTTTTTATTCGGCCCATGAGCTTGTGTTTTGATTTTTACAAAAAGGATCAAAAAACTCTACTGTATGTTGAAGTACCTCTATATATGAGGTTATAAATATATTTGTTATTGGAATATATTTCTATATTTTGTAATTGGAAAGCAATTTAATTGACATTTGATATTAGATTGTATTTTAAAATCTTCGAGAACAATTTTTTTTGCAATATTTTTTTACAAAACTTTTAGCACCAGTTCATAAAAATTATGCGTATAATTTTAAAAATTATACGTATGATTATAGAGAGTTAGAATTTAAATATAAAAAATAATTTGAATTATACTAATAGTATTGAATATTACATTACGAAAATTAAATTCGTCCTATTTGTGAAAGAAAAATTTATCGTCTTGATCTTAAAAGCGTTGAATAGCTTTCGAAGCTCATTTAAATTCCAGTCGTAAAATTTGGAATAAATTTAGAATCTTATGCACGTATACATCGTCAAATCGATTTCTCCACCCTGGAGTCGGTAGTAAAAGAAAATCGAGAAGGTATGATTGGAGGAAAGAAGATGTGAAAAGTGGAATTGGTGCGATGACTCTTTAAATTGGCTTTTAAAAGCAATTGATTTAAAAACTTCACACAAAACTTGCCGCGACATGAAATTTTATTTAGTTCTAAGTCTGTGTGATCGACCCAAAAGAAAGTTTTTGTAAAGTTTAAAATGTCTCAGTATTCTAGAGTTCTAGCAACCCATAAATCTAGACTTGCGATTGTGCCGGCTCACATTTCACCCTGGCGCGATGTACGAACTCTTTTCTTCCTACTTTCTTTTTAAAGGAAAACATTTAAAATTTTCGTGCATTCACTTTCGTGGCTATAAATAAAGTCACTTGTAAAAATATCTAAGTGGCACAGCTTATTAAAATTCCTCTCATCGCTGGCAAATATACAAAGAAGAAGTTGTGTTCGTGTATAAATTTGATATTCTTTAGAATTCACATAATATCGCAACTTATACTACGTTGTAGTCATTTTGTTGTCTATTTATACAAAGCAATGTCTTGTTAAATTATAGATTTAATAGCTCTGAAGAACAAAATTTAGACATGCGTTGTTTTATTCTTCAAAATATTCATAATCATAGGTTTCCAAAATTCTTTTAATGCACGCTTAAAAATTTCATATTTCAAATTTTCAATTAGGTTTGTAAATTAACGAAATATTAATGACTTCATTATAATTATACATTTAAGTGCTATTGGACTTTATAAATTACAGCAGTATTATGAAAAATTAGTTAAAATTGCAATGTATTTTGAATCGGAAATCATCTAAGCTTGTATTTTTGAATCTTGTAGTATATGTATTTCGTATAATTAAACAAGGTAGGTTTTTTCCGTGACACGTTCTTACAACTTTCATTCCCTATTCAACACCTTCAAGCCTTTTTCCAGATAAAAATTAGGCTATGTTTTTTGTCAAGTTCCATTCTACCTCAGTACCAATTTTCATCAACATCGGTTCAGTAGATTAGACGTGAAAAGGTAACAGACAGACAGAATTACTTTCGCATTAATTATATTAGTATGGTTAAGGATTCTTACTAAAAGTAAACATAAAACTGTTTGATTACAGTAATTAATTAACAGATTCACTCAGCTACTCTAGCGCTAGAAATGGAGATATATAGTGAAAGTATTTTAAAAACCAAACCCGTACGCTATAAAGCCCTAACACGCAACCCAGTAACCACATCACGTGTCAATAAAAGGCTTCGCTTGTTGCGCTGTTTTGGCGGCAATATCGTCGACGTTGACAACCGCAAACGAGATCCGAGAGATTAGAACATGTTCTCGAATATACTATGTATTTGCGTCCAAAAATGCATTTGCTGTGTTGTTCGTGTGTGTGAATTAGTTATGTAACCTATGTTAGATTTCTCAATCATTATGGTATTGCTAATTGGCTTTCAAATTAAGCGCGCGCGAAACGTTATTTAAGTTTGACGTTTCAAGGCAGCCATGATGTGGTTAATTTTTTTTTATGTTATAAGCAGGCAAATGAGACGGGTCGTCTGATGTTAAGCGATCACCCCCGCCCTTGGACATTAATAACACCAAACTGGTTTGTTACAGTCTTCAGTCGGTTTTTGTATTATGGTTAATATTACCAGTTAAGTTAATTTTTTTTAACTACAAGATCAAAAAGGAAATAAAGAAAAAAAGTTGTCTACCTCAAGACTGTTTCATAATATTTCTTCATTCATTTTTATGTAGGCAAAAGGGTAGATATGTTATTGTATTAACAACAAAACTATTCCAATTAACCTACTATACTATTACAAATATTAAGATCGTGCTTCCATCTTTACTAAGGAATTGGAATCACTGAAAATAAAACTCTGATCATCAGGTCATTCATTACCTAGGAACCAAAATAATATGACTGAGGTATGTCTAGGCCTTTTGGTTATTCATAGACAGAATCCTTTTCCAAAATCATCACGGCTTGTCATGATATAGATGGATTATAAATTTCGGAAAATATGAAAATACAGAGAGCTCGACACCGTTTAGTTACGATCGTCTATTACGATCGTCTACGCCGACGTCCGAATAAAAATGCACTTGTCTTACTGCTACAATAGCGAACATTGACTGTCTTTTGAAAATGTCAGTAGTCAGATCAACACCACCTATTGTCTACTTCACTCAAAACTACTATACGTTTCCCGTAATCGCTACAAGATGGCGTTACGAGGTATTACAAAACTGTGTTACGGCCACATAAAGTACGGGAGCGCCGTCTATACTTACTTATACTTTAAAAAAATAAAATTACTTGTATAATTATTTATATGACCTACATTTTATTACGTTTTTTTATGTTTGCTGTAATTAATATGAATAGCATTGGTTGAAAATCTATACAAATAAATTAAATTGGAGTGTCCGTTTGTATTATTAAAATAACCGTTTTATACTAAATGCATTTGTTACATACCTACATGGTTAAATACCAAAATACCATTTTTAACAATTTTTGTCTGTCAGTTTGATCCGGATAATCCCTGGAATGGCTATATTGATTTTGACAGGACTTTCACTGACAAAAAGCTGATGTTTACATCTTTTTTAAAAGATTAACTTAGGCTACGTTTTTAGAAATAATAAAATATAAGTTATCGTAAATTTTGCGAACCGAACAACAACTTTTTCGTTAAATTCGACGCGGACGAAGTTACGGGCACATCTAATCTAAAAATATGTTCGTAAATACGAGTGCGATAATTCCTATGTGAATACGTCATTATAAATTAGGTATTCTAGATTAAATTCATCAAACTGATGATTTATTTATTTATTTACTCCAGAGATTTTCTAAAACGTTGGCACTTGTTCGGATACGTGACTGAGTTGTGTAAGACCAATCCAAGATATACCTACCTAGTAAAAATTAACATCTTTGTTGAGAATTCTGGCTTAAAACTATTCGTCTATAATACCACTTCGACATGAGGTAACATTATGTGTCATGGTCGTACCCAGCTTTGGATCCAGATGGGGAGCAATCCAGATATTTTTCTGGATAATGGTAAAAAAAATCCAGTTCCACCCCTGCTACATCCATGCCTTGTATAACACAAGTTTATAAACAGAAATTTCAACTTCAAAAGGTACAATCAAAGACAACTGTCTTATTTCCCGCCAACTTTAAAA
>DWJZ01005156.1:0-14407 GCA_018249125.1 Asbolis capucinus | reverse complement strand
CTTAAAATTTTCTTATAATGTGGCGGTCATTGGCGTCATGTTTAACACATTAATATCTTTGACGGTAACAACTTTACACAATACGCGAGCTTTGTAAAAATAACGAAAGTTAACGTAAAAATTAACTTTTAAAATTATTATTTTGACAAATGCCTAAATTGGTTACGAGGTTTGTACAAATGAGATAAACGAACTGTAAGAAAAAGTATAGCCCTACATCATAATTTAAGTCTACGTCAAATCACGGGTCTTTCCTCATCCCTCATCCTGGGCTTCATCACATCGCACGGAGTTTACCACCGCTATATCTCCGCCAATCTGTATGAGAGGAACATGGTGGAGTATGCTCTAGACCTCCTCAGTATGAGAGACCCGTGCTCAATAAAGGGCCATTAATGGGTTGAAGCCAGGATATCCACGGGACTACTGACGTACCTGCTGCGGTTGCGCATGGAAGTGATTGAAGTGGTTTATGGGATGTGCCTCGCGGTATCCGTGGGGCGAGCGACGTCGGGGAGACCCCGGGGGTGACCGCACTTCAGGGGACGCAGGTGACCCCCCGCTGACCCCAACGTTCGATACCTCGCTTGCTGCAAGTAGAAATAAATTCATGCCTTCACTTTTGATCAAGAATACAATAGATGTCGCCTCTCATAAAAGGTTAACACAAAATACTGTCCGCATGAATTATACACCTTCGTTGAATTATCAACAAAGTAAAAAAGAGTTTAAAAAACATCCTATGTCAACCTACTTATACTCATTATAACTAATTGGTCTTGATACATAATTTGTATCTACATTGAGACATACTAAGTGTTTATGGGTTTGCTGTTTGAAAGGAACTAAACAAAACACCAGCCCACATTTCAAGTGAGCTGGTATGTGTCGAGACACATTTTTGTCGCTTGTCCACATCTAGGCATTATTAATCTGAGGCTTACACACTCATACTCTCACTAGGATCCCCGGCGTTGTGGAAGGGATACAAATATCGCACACAAATAACAACGTTCTAAGAAATAATATTTTATCTGTAACGTCAATCTGCTCCATTTAGGAATAGATCCCAAGACCCTGCATTTCACAGAGAGTCACTGGCAAACCTAGTAAAGGTCATTTACATAATAATCAAAATTCATAATATCATTTTCTCTGAAGGAAGTTCAATCTACGGGAACAATCAGATCTGAGGTACTGAGGTAAGACTTTTAGGTACTCTTCAATTTCAATCTTCAGTGGGTGTGGTGCTTGAAGAGCCATTTTTATCCGTAACACGAAGATGTCAAAGATATTGGGCTCACTACCTTAGTAAACGCCTCTCTTGTTTTAGTACCATAACATAGTAAAATATGTATATTTATAGTAACTATATGTTTAAACACTCTTTCATTTTTAGTAATTGGAATTACTTGATGTACTGAAGCCACCAAACAATATATTTTTTACTTTATTTATTTATAAAGATAGAATACAGGAACTCTTCACTAACCCCCTTTGGAGCAGCATAGTGGAATATGGTTTCCTCAATATGAGGATAGTGCTCAGAAGTGGGCCATCATTGGATTGAAATCATTCCCGTTTATCTTTAAAAAAGTTAAATCTTTATCTTTTTTTACCTGTAGATCTTATAATGGCAACAGGCCTCGCCATGGGCGGTAGCGGCGGCGGGGGAAGCATGGAACTGCTGAAATAGGGCGGCTTTGGACTCCTGGATAGACTGTGGACCTGGAAATTAAATAGAAAAAAACGTAAGACTGTAAACGCATAACTTTGATAGATCGTAGCGTATAACAACTCTTGTGTAAAAATAGTACATTCTATGAGGTAACTATTATATATTTTTAATGTAGCGGTAGAGAAAGTTAGGCAACGATAAGCTTAAGTAACTAACGACTCCTTGGGTGTCAATTATAAGACACCAAATAAAATACTCCAAACCTCAAAACTATTGCCCGGCGTCTTGTCTCAATTCCAATTTATAAACTGAGTTAAGCAATAGTGGGTACGGTTCAGTAGTGGCAAAAACATCTAAATTGCTTTTGTGAATAGCTCGTAAATCCGTACGGCGTCCGGGACCGACATCCCGGTTGTTATGGTTAGATAGCAGTCGATAAGTAGTGTCGGAAGCTGTTGAGTGACATAAAAACCCTTTAGGTTTCTCATTAACCCCTTCACCAATCTGCGAAGAAACGTGATGACGTATGGGCTTCTTAAGGAATGCTCAATAGTGAGTCAAAAATCCTACTAATATTATAAATGTCAAAGTTCGTGACGATGTTTATAAATTTGTATTTTCTTCACGCACATTTCGTATTAAGCTGAAGCTTGGTACACAGATGGAACACATTCAGGAAATGAAGAAGGATTTTATCCCGAGTGTACTCGTAGATTCCCGTGGGATGATGTGTGCGTTTACATATTTAAATGTTTGCCTTTCCCTCACGTGTTAACCATTTAACGGATTATAATGAAACTTGGCACACATATAGATTATAGCCTAATATAACACATAGGCCTACGCACACATAGACACACGCATAGTGAAGCCACGGGCAGAAACAAGTAAAATAATAAACCATGTACTGCTCACTTGTAGCTGCTGAACTTCCGTAGGCGGCTCCTGGCAGACGAAGGTGACGAAGTCTCCCAACGAGTCCTGCGGAGCCCCGTCGTACTTCCCGCTGTGCTGGCCAGAGAGCGCCTCGGACGCTGAAAGCCCCAAGTAAATATCTAGCTGTATATTTACATTAGCTGTTTCTGTTAAATTGTTCAATACTCAATCTATACTAATATTATAAAGAAGAAATGTTTGGTTTTTTAGGAGAACAGGATTCGAAACTACTGGGATGATTTGAAAAATTCTTTCATCGTTAGAATCCTACATCCCTGATGAAAACAAGCGATATAATATTTTTAGTGTCACATATAAATCCTCTATCAGAGCATTGCAATACATAGCGTACCAATCTGTCTTATATCAACTATATACATAGTTTAAAAGTCGTTTAGTTTATATTAGACATAATAAAACTATATATAATAACAGTTTTGAAAGGTGTTTGTGTAAAGTTTTTTTCATTGAGTATCATTTTTCATTACAACCCGGAACCCTGTGTGGCTGTTTGGGTGGCTCGCTCATCCATCGATATAGAATATGAAAGTAAATCAAATTAATGCTTTCGCAAAGCAATACCACCGAGCAGCTGACTTCTGTATGCCTTGTACGACACCCTGATTGGCCATCATAGGAATGGGATTTTTATTCTAAACCGCCCCAATACGGCTAAAACGGTAAAGAGCTTCTGAATCGAATATATAATCTTTGTAAGGATCCCGTAACCGTATTGGTTCTAGAAATACGGTAAATTTCATCACAAAAGCATTTAATAATTTTTAATAAAAAAAAATATTCGAATGATTACGGAATCTTATAGTTGAGTAGTCTGAATTTTACAGAATACCTTGGGCACGATTCCAAAATTGTGAAGTCTATATGTCAAATATTTATTTCGTGACCGAGGTATAGACAAATGATTTTGACGTTTACACCAATTTCGCTTAAATCACGGGTCTATGCGATACGACGGCTTACATTACGCAACTTGGCATTTCTTGTAATCCTTCCGATGATACTCGGCTCGAACTTCTCCTTATAGTATTTGTGGATCCTAAGAAAAGGTTGCCGACCCATGACTTAAACTAATAATTGTATCATGTGTTGTATGCTATCAGAGTTTAATTAATTAATAAATAGACCAATCTCAGCCTAAGCATGCAATCTTAAGCTGATAATGCTATGAAGATATTTTCTTTTTCAATATTTACTTTACCCGTACACGTGAAAGTAAGCGTGAAAACATTTTGACGTTAAAATGATTTTTTTTAATTAAAATACTATTAGTAACTGACATCGCTTCGCTCCCAGAAAGCATAGGACCTTTGACGGAATTATTGAACTTAACTTATCAAAGCTTAGCATAATAGTTATATGAGTGAAAACCGCATTTAATTCAGATCAGCCGTTTCTAAGATTATCATACACAAAGAACAGACAAATCAATAAACAGAAAACAGACAAAAATAAAAAAAAAATATATTTTGGATTCTGTTTCGTACTAAAACCTCCACAAACAGTTTCTCCCAAATCTTTCAAGCAAATACAACGTGATCGTTGTAACTGATAACTGATGTTATAGATTTAATATGAATATCGAAAAACTACCACAGAAAACAATAAAGGCTTAACTCTTTAGAGAAACTAATTGGAATTTGGTCTTAATACGAAAATCAATAAGCACATAACTTTAACGCGTTGAGCTACTCTAAAGAATTACGCATTTATTGTCCGTCGTCGCTATACAATAAAGGCATAACTCGTTAAATAAACCCATAAGCGGTTAACGCTACTACTGAACACAATAAGGGCGTAACTTTGGTTAGTTAAGCCGTTATTGTTGTCCGTCTTCGATAAGATGATGATAAAACACACTTCACAAAAGCCCACAGCACACGTTGCAATAAATAAAAATAATACAATATAATTCGATAATTCCATTATTATTCTTACAGTAATCCTCCTCACCAGTGGGATGCGTGTCGGTGGGGGGTGGGGGATGCTGGTAGAAGATGGTGTTGGATGGTACGAGCGGCGCCTGTGACGCACTTAGACCAGCTGAGCTATGTGGGATGCCTGGAAAGATAATAGGAAAATATTAATATGTGGAACAAACAAACTCCAAAAGCGATATGATTTCCTACTTACAGTTACAAATAGAGCTTAGTCCTACCGCACGACTTCGGTTCGTAATTGTTTCATTTAAAAATTGTTTAAAAATATATATATATATTTAAAAAAAAGATATTAAAGCACAACGTACCTACGGCTTAGTTCGTAGCAGTCTCACGCAGTAGTTATTTTAAATTTTGTTTAAAAAAATATTTATTTTAAATCTGACCACAAACTAAGCATTAGCTTGTATTTCTCATCATAGCAATCCGTTGCACTGCTGGGCTCGGGTCTCCACTTACAATCTGGTACAGGCCATAGCCTGCCACGTTAACCAAGTGCGGATTCACTTCACACAACCTCGAGAAATTTTGGGGAACTCATAAGTGCAGGTTTCCTGACGATGTTTTCTTTCATCAAAACTAGTAATAATTAATTTATACATAAATATAAAACTAAAAGGTCGTCCTATTATTACTGTTTATATTACTAGTATAATACTAGCCTCCGCCCGCGGCTTCGCTCGCATGGTACGCCGATAAAAGGTAGCCTATGTGTTATTCCAGACTACAATCTGTGTGCCAAATTTCATTCATCTGTGCAATACTTTTTGCGTGAAGGAGTAATAAACATCCATCCATCCTCAAACACTTTCTCCTTTATAAAATCAAAATGAAAGGTCAAAGCCATGAGTGAAAACTATTAACATGTCAATTCTTTTAAGTCTGTTATTATGAAATTTACTTAATAAATTAATCCAAATTCCATATCCCTTATTAATTTTCTAATAACATTAAAATTACAACTTTCCATAATCGTAACATAAAAATGAAAACTTGTTAAGAATAACCAAAGAAAGAAAGAAAAGATTTACTTCGTCATCTTAGCATTACATTTGGGTTACGAGACAGTACAATACAATAAGTTAATACATAATTACAATACAAGTACAAGACAGTACAATATGTTAAGTTATTGACTCAGTCATCGACCTAATATATAATTACATATGTCGATTCATCGCTACTAATTTAGATGTCTATATTTAGTGTCTGTCCGTCGTGACGTACAAGTACGACGCTGGAATAACAATGGTTTCGCCTTTTTTATTCATATTTATTCACTTCAGGTTTTAGCTATTGAGAGTGTATTGTGAATAGTCTAATTATACATAAATTTAACTAACGTACTACTGGAAGATATTTCCTATTAGGAACTAGTAGTGCCCTGTACAAACTATCTCATTTATATATTAACAAGCCTATAATGTGTGTGTACAAATGAATAAAAAAATAAATTAAATTTATAACGTAATTATTGCAGTGCTAACGTAATTTTAGTAGTAGTAACGTAATTATCGCAGTGCTAATGTAATTTTGGTAGTAGTTACGTAATTATCGCAGTGCTAATGTAATTATTGTAGTGCTAGCGTAATTACGCAATGCTACCGTGATTATCGCAGTGCTAACGTCATATTCGAGATACTTAACGTAGTTAAAGTAAATCTCTCCTAAAACGCATAGCTCTACCGTGATAGAATTCTAGACCTCCTCAATTATGTGGAGACGCAGTCATCAAGCTACTTAACGCAAATTTCTTGACCAATTCGTACTGAATAAATGTGGTGAAGTTCTGGGTCTCCTCGGTTATGGGAAATATAAACGTATTTATAAATTGCGATATTTGAGGCTTATTTCGTCCAGAGCTTTTTATGTAGGTAGTTTTTTAAGAGTTCCCGACTGCGGCATATATTTATAGAACAGATAAATGTTTGTTCTCAGGTCATGGGTGTAGTCCGAAACAACACATAGGCTACTTTTTATGGACACACCACGCTGCAGGCGTAAACTATATCTACATATATCACATTAGTTTTTTTTTACTTTTTTAAATTTGTTGTCAAATATACTTACTAAAGCATTGTCCAACAAGCATAGCCGAGGGTGTAGCTCGTTCTGAGGGAGGTTCAAACGCGGGTGGCGCTGGACTATTGTAGCCGCAGTAGTAACCAGACTCCAGCTTTATGCCGCCTCCGGACCCGCCTGGTGACTCTGAACCAGTCTCTTGGAGGATCGAAGCTGTAATTTAAAAGTATTTTTTTATTTGTGCTAATACATAAAAATGTTTTAATTGTCAGCTGTGTCTGCTCTTGTACTTTGTATGTAAAATATTAAAAAGATATGTTGTATCCTTTCTTTTATTACTAAGATTGACAAGTCATCGGGTTATGGTGCTATATATGTTATTTAATGTATAATTCATAATACTATATTAACATATAATAGGCAAATGTGTAGACTATATGTGAAATCTTTGATTGGTAATTTAGAAATAATCATTCATGATAATTTTCAACACGGCGTATGAAACCGTATTTATTTCATACATGGCTGAAAATAGTGCACTGTATTATACATTAAGGATAATTTTACGTATAACATAATTAATAAAAATAATAATATTTCATTGGAAATAGACTAACTCATAAATGACATAATTACTAAATCATAAATAATCATGACATCGAATTGCCTTTTAAATATGTATTATATAAAAATGTATTATACATATACATTTAGTAAATTGTATAAGGTATTAATAATTAAATTTAACTATTATAACACTGTACACCCTACCAACTATCTTTCTTAATTTACTTGTCTCTTTGTCATCTTACCAAAGGTTATTTGGAAGAAATCGCTATTTAGCGATAAGATCGCCTTTTGTGCACTACTGCCTAACAATAATATATAATTCTATGTAACTACTGTTTACGGTGTGCAATAAAATGTAATAAATAAAGAAATAAAATAATATTACCTTTAGATAACTTCCAAAGTTCCTTCGACGAGAAGACACCAGTTGCTAGAATAATATCGTTGCAAATTACACCGTTGTACGGATTGTGGGTATATCCTGCAACCCAGTCACAATAGTTATTGTCATAACTATAATTTTTATGGAAAGTAACTCCAAAAACTATAAATGTATCTATGAAAATTACATAATACATAACGTGTACTGGCTTTCAGTTACACAGTGACGCGAAAAAGGATTTGTCATGACACAAACACGACTATTTTCTACTTTCAAAAGGAGACTAAAGATTTCTAATATTTACTTAACATAATATACAAGGGTTTTAAAAAGAATTATAAAAATTGTAGGGGATACTGACAAAGGTCTAATTTCTAATTATGTACAACACGGGCAAGACAATTTGAAATATATTAAAAACCAGTAAAATTAAAATCTATGGTCGATGCTTTTCTAATTATAATAAGCTAGGGTCCACCCGCGGCTTCGCCTGCGTGGTGTGTTGATAAAAAGTAATCTATGTGTTATTCCAGAGTATAATCTATCCCTTTACCAAATTTCATTCAGTTCTATTTGGTAGTTTTTGCGTGAAGGAGTAACATACATACATCTTCACAAACTTTCGCATTTATAATATTGATAGGATGTAAATTTTCAAATTGGATATTAATTTTATATTTTGCTATTTTCATTTCGTTAAGGTAATCTTAAATTATGATTATTCACTACAGTACTTATAAATCGTCTTGTCTAAATATTTAATCATATACTACGTTATTTTGATTAAGAATGTTATTGTCAGAACAATTTTGAAAAAAATTTCAGAAATATTTCTTAGTGATAGAAGAGCATCGATATATACAAAGATAAAAGAGTGAAAGAGAAGGAACACCGACTACAGATACAAATAACTCCAACAACAATCGAGCAACAACATCAACACGTCAAAAATTTTCAATAATTTCCAACAAAAGCATGATAATGTGAGTGCAAGCCAATGCTGGGATTAACATCGTCCAAATGCAGATAAAAAAAAAAACAAAAAAAAAGGTGTCAACACAACATGTTTTTGTGCGAATACCAATCTTAAGTGTTCTCTCTTCAGGCAATAAAAAAGTGAGAAAAAATGGCGTCCGTTACGTAACTTCCAACTTTAAATTTTCAATTAAATTTCATTTATAACATTTTACTGTCGTACTTTTACGCAAGCATTACATCGTCCTTTAAAAAGACATAACTAAAAAACCGGAATATAATAAATATTTCACCGCCATGGTTTTACATAACGATGTAAATGAATATTGAAATCCAGTAAATAAATTCAGTCACGTCCACCATTTTTTCCCACGACTGAAAAGAGGACGTAACGATCACGACACGACACCGACATCGGGCCGATGGCCGCGGTTACCTTTGCTCTTAGCTTCGTGTTCATTCTCTTTGTCTCTAGGTGTGTGCGGCGATAGAGAACCGCTAAGGATATCTGAAACATATTCGTTAGTTATACCATCTAACACAGATGATTTGAATTTGGATCTCGTATTTTTTTAGAACTAAAAGATGTTTTTTTAAATTGTAGTTGGTTTTGTTAAACCAATTTAATAGTTTATTTTTAATTTGTATTTTAAAGCTTTTTAAAAGGATGGCTTTTGTTTTTTTTTAATTTACGTAATTAGCCTTATTTCAAAACTTTTATTACTCAGATTAAAAAATGTGTTGATAACACAGCTACGTCTATTACTTTTATGTGATTTTGGTTGTAAGTTTAATTGTGATTACCAATTTTATGGAATATTTTAAAATTTCTATTTACATGCATCGATGTTTAGAAAATCTGATTCAGATTCGAATTAAAGAGGTACAAAATAACATATTGCATAAATACCTAAGATTTCATAATTTAATGTTTTTTTTTTAGTTTTTTAAATTTTCTATTTTCAAGATTAATTGGCGCCCACGATGAGGACTTCTTTGACGAAATATGAGATAAATTTGTCTTGTAAAGTTACATAAAATATGTAGATGCCAGTATTAGGATGACTAAATGAGATATAAGTATTATAAAAAAAATTTAATAAGGAACAAATTATATTCATATATCATATCAAATTATAGAATATTAAATTTTAATAGCTATTAAAAAGTTTACTTTATTAAAAAAAAACATTATTTATAAAGCTGATAAAATATCTTCATTAAAATACTTCTTCAAATCATTTATAAACATAGAAATAAATTATATCTTTAATTAAATACTAAAAAATATGCTTTTGAATATTTTTAACATTGAAGGTACAAAGTTAACAATAATTTATATTAGAAACATTTATACATATAAGACAACGATAACATATAATACGAATTTCCTCTCAAGAACCCAATCGCCAACAAATACGGAAGTTATTTATAAAACATTAGGCAGTTAACGGGCCATTAAAATGCACTTTCCACATTTTAATGTCATAAACCCTTGTACCTTCACCATAAATTTATGAGAAGAAGAGATGAAGCAACGGAAAACATTTAGGTTAAAAATGTTTATCTCATTTTTACGTTAGAAGGAATTCGTAAGAAAGATAGGACAGCGGTTCCACACTCAAGCAACTGAAATTAAGAACTGCATCAACTGACCCCAGACACCAAAAAAACACCGCTTTAGGACGTGTGACACAACAAAATAAACAAATTCGATTTGTATCGATTATTCTTTTTCAGTTCGTTTCTCACACTCCATCTCTTCTCCTCAATAACGCCCGCACCAAAACAAAATAAAGCGATAACAATAGAACAGAGAGAGAGACCTGGCAGGCCGTCGGTCCCATTACCATAGCTGTTGATGAAGTTGGCGAGGTACAAGTCCAGTTCCCTCACGGACACGTTGATATGGTAAGGGTTGACGCACAACCCTGGCTGCGTGCACTCTGGGTGCTTTTCCAATCGCTCACCGTCTGTACTTTCCAGGGGTATCGCTTTGAACAGTATTACCATTACTAGGTCTAAACGCCACACCTGGAACACAAGGGAACACACACCTGGAATTTAAAACATACCAATAAAACGTTTTTTTAATTACTAGAATACATTGGATTACGTTATTTTTGGCCAGTAGCATATCAGTGCTTGAAATATCGTTGATGGTATTTAAATCGGTTTTGATGAGCTCATTTGAATTTGGAACATTTCAATATTTTTTTTTATTACGAGAAAATGATTTGGATTCAGTTATTTTAGGTCCGATCAGTACCTATAATATCCATGCCATCTGTAGCTGAAAGTCAAAATTTATCATAAGAAAGCTGATAAGATCTTTAATAACGAACATTGACATGAAATGAATGAATTTAACTCAACATAAGAATGTATAGTATTCATTTATTTAAAGTTAGGAAAATAATTAGACAAAGTATTGTTTTAATGCCAAAAAACTAGTTTAATGACGGTGATTTTATTACACCTGATGATGAATCTGATGATGAAATGAATAATACTATAATCTTTAAAGAAATTTATAAGAACCGAAATTAAAACGAAGGCATTAATTAAGATGGTGTTAGGAAAGTACCTTTGAAATGAAAAGATTGTGAACAACGTTTTTAAAAATAATAATATATCTTTTCTTATTATTGAACAGTAATTATTTACCTATATTCTTTTTTGATATATTGAAAAGATGACAGTTCTACAGATATTTTGGGTCAGATGATATACATACCATATATATATATCTAATGAGGCTATTGTCAGACGTGGTCAGAATACATATCTAATAAATATTCACAATATCTCGAACAAGTGAGACTGACTCGACAGTTTTTGTCGTTATTATTTCATATTTGAAGCTGGCTTCCAACTATACGCAGTTCTCCAAACAGCTGATGGATATTAATTCTTTTCCCATGGCCATTCTGTTCCTAATATGCGTAAAATACTAAAATAACAGACCGTGGGAAACTGCCTTGAAACATTTTAAAAGCTAAGCTACGTATACGTTGTATAAAATGGGTAAATATAAAAGTTCTTAACATTACAGGCCCTTGATTCAATTGATTAGAATTCTCCGTAATCAAAACTAAATTATGGACTACATAACTGAAAGAAGAATGCTGAAATTATTCTATATCCAAATCTCTGAGCTACGAAGGCCTGGATGGGCTAGAAACAAAAACGAAGCTGAAACGACAAACCCTTTGTCGTTGACTACCAAATCCTAATAGAGAAACATGGTAAAAGAAATAACAGTATTACCTTATCCGCCTGTCTTAGGCAGTCTATTCGTCTCATTTTCCCTTTCTGGTCTGGGTTGGAGAGCACACATACTGCCGGCCTCTTCCCCGTGATGCTGAGGACAAAATCCTCTCTGCAGTCTTGGGTTATGTCCTTCCGAAGCTTCCCGAGTAGACGTGACGCCCATTTTTGTTTTACTTCTGCTTTTTCGTTCTGTAATCATTTAAGAAGTTTATCAGATTTTGTCTTACCTTTTAGCTTCTTTATGGTAGTGCGGGAAATTAATATTGAAGTATAAGAGGTTAAGAGTATCAATCAGGATAAATAACCAACTCAAAAAATTTAAAAAGCTTTGAAAATTTTTGATCTCAGATGAAATCACCATACAGAAGATGCAGTTTCACCGAAGTCTGCACTTCATCGACGGGTCCTCTTTTCTTTCAGAACCATTTCTTTTGTTAGCGGCCATGTTAAAACAACCTTAATTATGTAACACAGTTAGTAAACATAGATAATTTGATGCATTTGAATTGACAAAAAAAAGATATGTGTAATTTTATTACCGTAAAAACCCCTACCTAAAACTAAATACCGGTACGTAAATACCGTAAAAGACCCTTAAGTAAAATATTGTTAAATAAACAACAAAACTTAATTTTTTACATTTGATTTTAACAAATGTGTAGCAAAAGCATGTTAAATTAATAAAAAGACTATAAGGCTTGCAGAACTGCTAACAGGTTTGAGCCACTAATAACTTTAACGGCGTTCCAGTAATTGTCCGAAATTATCTTCTGCGTTCATTTCGGAAATAAGTCACATCCGCTCAAGATCGACTCGCAATTATAGGCGTCCTTGAGCTAGTACTTCAGCTTTTAAAATCTCAACCTACATTAACACTGAAAGGGTTGTTCTGAACTTGTACTCAAATATATTTATGTGTTTGAGTGCTTTTACAGTAACCACGAACGTTGCATTTGGGTACGTTATGCGGTAAATCCCCGCATTGCTAAAGTTTCTGCTAAACTTTATCCTTACATTATATTTTGTTGCGCAAAATTTACAAAGCTCGCAACATTTGTTGACTGAAACGAAAATGAGGTTATATGACCCCAGGGTCCAATCTCTTAAATGCTATATAAGGTCAAAAGGTGACGATATATGATTGAAACAAGGACAGAATACTACCTGAAAGGCGCAAAAAGCAGAAAATATTTGATTACTTTTTTACTTCTCGTCTTTCTTATATACTTGAAGAAGATTTTCAATTCTTGCAGATGGATTTCATTTATTCAATTCATACAATTAAGATAATTTCCTTTGAATTAATTATATAAATATCTATGGACAACTCACACACGGTCATCTGACTCCAAACAATACGTTGGCTTGTACCTGGGTCAGAAATCTGTTAAAATACATAAATTCAAATACAAACACAGATACTTAGATATTTTTTACACCCAGACACACAAAACAAATTCCTGTTCATCACAGAAAAGTTTGTCCTGGAAAATCGAACATAAGACCTGGGGTTTCAGAAGACAATCAGAATCAGAACCTAGATACAGCGAGTCATTATTCAAAACCTACGATATTTATTTGTAGTTTAATTGGCCGTTAACAAACTTTCTTGTTGTAAAGATAGACAAACTGCGCCTTTTCGATATAAAATCTTACGTTGGCAAAGATTTAGGTCGCATATGAAACTTTTTGTTGAAGCCCACTTCCAAGCTTGTTGGAAATTGTTTTATCAGTTTACTTTATCAAACTGAATACATCACACGTCATGAAAATGTATAATAAAATATATTGTTCGATGTCTAAATAGAATTATAAACAGTTCAAATATTACACATTATTTTGAAATGAAATGACTCCGAATTGTAGTTAGTAGTGAAGAGTTACTAGTATCTACTAGCATAAAGAAACTAATATATAAATGAATATCTTTGGACAACTCACACACAGCTATTTGACCCAAAATTAAGCATTAACTTGTACTATAATGATCATGTCAACCCATCACAGCCCACTAATGAGCACGGGTCTCTTCTATGAATGAGAAGGTTAAGGCCATAGTCCACCACGCTGGCCAAGTGCAGATTGGCAGACTTAACACACCTTTGAGTTTTGCAAACTCCCCGGCATGCAGGTTTCCTCACGAAGTTTTCCTTCACCGTTATAGCGAGTGACATATAGAATGCTTAAAACGCATATACCTCCGAAAAGTCAGAAGTGCGCGCATTGGGATTGGAACCCGAAACCCCTGAGTAGGAAGGATAGAGAAGTAGTTGAAAATGAGATCATCATTCCATTATTTTACGGGGAATATATTATAATGATTGATTTTAATATTTAAATCCTTACTAATATTACTAGTATAATTGCGAAAGTGACTCTGTTTGTTAACTTTTCACGTCTAAATTACTGCATTGATTTCTATGAAACTTGGTAGAGAAACTGTAAAGTAGAACTTCAGGAAAAACATAGGCAATTATTTTTTCGCTAAGAAAGGCGTGATGGTTGAAATAGGGAAAGAAAACTCTTCGTTATCGAAGATATAAGCCTAACAATGTGTATTTATGCACTAGATGCGCTGTTGGGGGTGAGGATGGTTGAGAAGGGGGTGGAGGA
>DWJZ01005155.1:0-14408 GCA_018249125.1 Asbolis capucinus | reverse complement strand
CCCTCACATTGTGAGTCCGGAGCCCAGTAGTGGTTGCAATGATAAAATGATCTTCCACGCGCTGATAGCGATCAGTTGCAGATTTAATATACGTATCAATGATTTCAATGTTCTGGAACTAGCAGATATTTTATTTATTACTAGCTGTACCCGGCGCGCGTTGCATCGCATCAACTCTAAACCATGTGTCTAATCGATATCATTTTTGGTATCAATATTTTTCCCGATAATTCTAAACAAAATTACTTTATCTCCTACCATGTCAGAGTTTATAAAGGACAATCAAATAAACAATAATTTATATATACATTACACTATTAAATTATTATGTTATAAACACATATATAGGTAAATCAGTACTCCAAAAATACTACAAAAATGTCTATAACACAACGGCAATATATTATACATTACCCTCGGCGTCGACAAGTCGTCTGCTCTGAAATATCGACGCAGATTAAGCACAGAAGCTAACCTGTTGATTTAATTGTCGATTAGTCTTCATTAGCTTCTCTGAGCGGCTTAGTTCTAATAGTTACTAATAGTCAGTACACAAATTCCGGCTTAAGATGTCGAGCAACATGACTAGGTGATTCCCGAAGCAGGTGGATACCAGTTGGATGCCCAGAAAATAGTTATGATCGGATATATTTTGTGTTAACACAATCAAAACTGATTGAGCGTGACAATTTTTGTCTTTGATCCGGTTGTTACAAGGACTTGTAGGACATTTCCTATTCTTATAAGACACAATATTAATGTTCCTTGTTTAATTCTGGCACTGTCGCGTATCTTACACTGTCATTTGATCTTCAATGAAGCGTACTTGTGTACGATGAGACATTTTTTTTAATTTATGGAGATATTTTGGACTGCAAGCACACATAACTATTTCTGGTCGTCATGAATATTTGTTCTGGTTGGAACTCACTACTTTCAGCCTAGTAGTCAGGTATTCTAACCACTCATCAAGTTATAAAAATGTAAATCTGTGTGCATAGTTAATTGATCTTAAAGCCAATCAATGAATTACACATACAAAAATAAAATTACTATCATTTTCCCGAGTCAACGTGCGTGTTATACAAATATCCCTTCTAGCTTCCCTCCAAAAGTCAAGACTACATCTTGTGCATGAAAACAATGTTTTCCATAATGAAAAATTCCATAGAAACTTTCATCCCCTATTTAAACCCCATCAAGCCTTTTTTCAAGTTATATTCTATATCTGTACAAAGTTTTATTGAAATCGGTTCAGTAGTTTGAGTGTGCAAAGGAAACAGACAGACAGAGTTATTTTCGCATTTATTAATTATTATTATTAATAAGGATTCTTTTATATTTCTAACAGCATATCGCTGGCCCGGGGCAACATGCTGGCAAGCGCCGGGTATACCTTTTTTAATGTTATTTGATTGTTATCTTCACTTTCCTTTCCTATTTTTAATCGAAATTCAACGACAAATTCAATTCATCCTAATTCATTTCAAAACTGTTGAATAAATTGACAGGCCGATTAGTCTAGTGGTTAGCGAACCTGACTGCTACACCGTAGGTCGTGGGTTCGATTTTCACCCAGGTCAAACTTTTCTGTGATGGGCAGGAATGTTTGTTCTGTGTGTCTGGGTGTAAATATCTACATAAGTATATTTTAAAACATATATATGTATGTATGTTTATCAGTTATCTGATCATCATAGTACAAGCTATCGCTTAGTTTGGAGACTGATGACCGTGCGTGAGTTGTCGAAAGATATGTATATGTATATATTATCTTCGATAAGAAAGAACTTCCCCCATCCCCTATTTCTACCCTTCAGCCTTTTAAATTAGCAGTCGGTAAAGAAAACAGAAATGTAAGCAAATAACAATAATAACAATTAATGACACCTACCCTTAATATTACGACGCGTTATTGCACGCGTGTGCTTCGAATGGCAATAAGGGTGCGGCTACACTGACACCAACTGGCTGGGTATGTGGGGGTATACATGTTCCATCTACAGTAAAAAAATATAATTTTCCTCTAAATTCTTTGTTTTATTTTCTATTAGAAAACAAACTTCTTGTTGAAATACCCTATGTAGGAAGGAAGGGAAGTGGACGGTTAAGAGAAAATAGATAGATTTTTTTTCCTTAGTTAACTTAGCGCTTGACTACGATCCCACCTGATGGTAAGTGGCGATGAAGTCTTCGATGGTAAGCGCACGGTAGTAGAAGCCTATTCACTCTCGCCTTGAAGACACATTCTAATCGAAAGGGAACACCGATCGGGGCAACTTATTCCAGTCCTTAGCAGTTCCTATGAGGAAGGAAGACGCAAAGCGCGATGTTCGTACTGATGGAATGTCAACGAGGAAGGAATGTTAGAAATTGGTTCTTCTAGTTCTAGTTCTTCCTTCGTGACTTAGCGGTTTCAAGCATACTCCACATCGGTGCTCCAGTGCGTATTGCTGGAGACCAACCCAGGTAGGGATATTTCGTGACAACCGAGGTAAAGTTATCCTATAAAGGTGTTTATTTCTGATCAACAAAAACAATTTACGTTTACATTTAAAATAAACGAAGTAACATCATAATATCCTGTCCTCGCACAAACATCCTAACTCATTATTATAACACTGCGCTGGACAATGCACGTCATTCCCACAGCGCGCTGCTCGCTCTATTACTCGTACATGCAAATCACAATCAATACATGTAACTGTGATACTGACGTACGATGCCAACCGCTGGGTTAGTGCTAAGTAATTGGTAAGCGGTCTTAGTAAATTCTTAATAAGTGTCTCATTTCTTAATAAAATGAAATAAAAACATCTACTTATAGTTAAAATAAATGTAAGCCCGACTTAAAAACAGAAAAAATTAGTAATATTTATGAAGACCAACATTTTGAATTTCCGTTTCAGAAAGGTGCTCTTTGTGGAGAAACGACAGAAGAAACTCCTCAGCTCGTCTTTCAAAATAATGTACAATTATATTACACTATAATAAATAGAGAAACAAGATTTAAAAATTATTAGTTCACTTTTTGGCTTTTATTACGTTAGTGCGTTTCATCATCAAAGCCTACATCACCACTTACCATCTGGTGGTTTCCTCGTCAAGCGCTAACTTATTTAACACAAAACAAAGATAATACGCAAAAAATACTACGCAGAGCTGGATGTGGTGCATTTATTTCCTTACGTACTTATCCATACTAATAATAAAGAGAAAAGATTTGTAGGTTTGTAACGAATAAACTTATAAATTACTGATCCGATTTCGAAAATTCTTTTACCAATAGAATGCTACATTATCACTGAGTGACATAGGCTATATCAATATCTAGAAAAATATAGGAATTCTTACAAAACCTTCAATTACTTAAACAAAGGAGTAAAACAGATAAATGTTTACTCTTTGTTTATTTCAAAATATAAAACACAAAAAGTCCACCTGTGCGACGCCGGGGCGGGTCGCTAGTCGCAAATATAATAGTCAATCCAGTTGTAGCCTTTACAAATACACCTACAAATACATATTAATTGTACACCAAATTAAAGAATTACACAAGGTATTTATAGGTAGGTATGAGCATTATGGTTACAAAGCATAGTTATAAACATTACAAAGCCTTCATGTAGTACACGAATGCTAAACCTTTTTGACAGTCGGGCCAAACTGAGGGGCGATATTAAAAAAGTTCTAAAAACATACTCGCGCGGGCCATTAAAATCCGTTCGCGGGCCAAATAATGGCCCGCAGGCCTGGGGTTGACCGGCGTTGATATAGTAAAGGCTAAGAAAATGCAAAATATACGGTATAGGATCTATATGTTCTTTGCAACACTGAGTTCAAAAATAATCCGTAAACCTCAATTAAAATATTCCAAGCCGCACTTCAACCTATTTCTACAGAAGTTTATTTAATGAACCACTTGGAATACCTGCATATATTTTAGTTTTCCACATCTGTCACGTTTTATAGGCCATTAACTTTTTCTAACGACTTCATCACAATATATTTCACAAGCTAATTTGTTCAAGCTGAATTGTTTTACGTGGAATTTTCTTTGTAATAAAACTGATATAAGACATTGTTGATTGAATATCGAAACGAATTTTCCGGTCGATATTTTAACTCGCTAGGCATATAGGAAGATATTTAATAAGAATTTAATAGATTTCGAAATTGAAATCAGTAATTTTCGATTGTTAATTTAGGGTCTGCAAGATGCTTCTGCAAATTTAAAAATGCTTTGATTCATCAATTGGATCTACTGAGACCAATTTGAATCATTTTGTAATCTGTTAAATTATAGTCAATTTACATGGGATGTATTTTTATTTACATTAATATCGTCACGGATACTTTCTTGCCAGAACTATGTCCCATGCAACTGGGTCGAAATATCGGTATAGTAATGAACAGATCGTGAGTACAAGTTTGCACGCATTACCATCCAATCACTATCGGATATTTTTCAATTGTACATTTTGGTTGTGTTTTAATGGTCTATGGATACTACAATAATTGCAAGCCTGCTCGGTATATCATGTTTGTTTGACATTACTTAATTTAAAAAAATCTCTTAATTTTTGCCTGATTTGGATTTGAAATTTTATCAGTCTAAAATACAAAAAGAACAAGGCTTATCCATCCATATCAATTTCCATTACGAATTTTTTGTCATTTACTTGGATAGAGAAAAAATAAAATACGAGCGTACGGAAAAACGTCTGAAAGCAAATATTCGAATTTTAAAATCTCGTAAATTTCTCGTAAACAATCTTAGCGGGAGTCGTAAATCGTTATCGCCATAAAATATGAATATAAATAATGGTGGTATATACCGTGCAGTCCCTTGCAGTGATGTACGGCCAAGCCGACGTCATTTGCTATGCTAATTTATGGGCAGTGGTCAAAAGTTATTCTCTATTTCTATTCATTTTAAGACTAGTTTTGGGAAGTCTTTGTTCCCGATACCAGCATACAGACTAGATCTGCCACAGGCATTTTAAAGAGGTTATTGTACGAGTAAAGAGGTTGTGTACAGCCTCAGTTGCACTGTATTTCTGTTAATAATGCTAGTAACATACTCATTTTGGATTTGAATAAATTAAAATTACTCTATTGTCAAAGACCTCAAGATCGGTCAGAGTGGCAGATTAGGAGACACCAGTAATGGACATCTAAAGGCTGATGATGATGACTCATTTTATTACATACTTTTATTCTCATTAATACCGTGTACATAGTTTTAAGTTTGTATTCGTTTATAAAGCCGATGACAGATAGGTATTGTTTATGGATACTTTAGGCTTTATTGTATGTTTTTTTATTAAATTTTGTTGTTCATGTAAGGAGTTTTTATTGTTAAAGTTTGACTTTCATTAAGTAAGCCTTTGGTTCCTAAGACGAAATAAATGCATTTCATTTCACGTGCTAAGCTTGAGCCATAATTAAAAACGAATACATAAATAAAATAATAATTTGGACACTTATATTGAAATTCCGAACATGCTTTTATTATTTTTTAACACACCAGTAATTACAATTGAAAGTTACAAATTAAGTACAAAATAACTAAAAGTCTTAATTACAGTCTACAACAACGTATAGTTTTAAAAATAGTTTTAATTTCTTTTAAAAACTAATGTAGTTTGATACGCTTTCAACAATTTTAATAAGATAGCCACTGGCAGCGAGTTTAAATCAACCGTTTTATTACATATCCAGGTTAATTAATATATCTGTTACAGCAAGTTCCGACTAATTAGATATCTGCATTCAACCGGAATAAGAATAGAACACATATTCCACGCCCCGAATACTCTCTTCTTCATGCCCCATATATCTTGGTCTGTACGGATTTCGCGATTCGTCACAGCTAAACGTTAAAATTACTACTTTTATCTACGACATCATAATTATGTTCAACGTCTAAATTAAATAGAGTTTCTGGCGAAATTGGTGACAGCGCGCGAATTTAAATTATTTAACTTACGACATTTTGCAAGGGATAGTCGGCTTCAAGTGTTTATGTTTGTTTGTGTATAAAACGTTTAATTTAATAATAATAACTTTAATTTTTGTTGTTGATCATTTCGCGTACATTACTTTACAATACCTTAGGATGCACTAGACAAATAATACATTAACCGAGAACAAACATTTATCTGTCACCAATTCCTTCGTCCGGCAATCTAACCCGAGACTCACGCAGGTCCTATCGACAGCCAGAAAGAAGTATTTTCGTGAATTTTTCTTTTCCCAATCATTTGTTTACCTCAATTTATTTTTAATATTCATCATCATCATCATCTCAACCCATCACGGCCCACTATTGAGCACGGCTCTCTTCTCTGAATTAGAAGGTGAAGACCATTGTCCACCACGCTGGCCAAGTGTGGATTGACAATCTTCACAAACCTTTGAGTTCAGCAAACTCCCCGGCATGCAGGTTTCATCACGATGTTTTCCTTCACCGTTATAGCGAAAGACATTTAAATGCTTGAAACGCACATAAACTCCGGAAAGTCAGAAATGCGCGCCCTGGGATTCGAACCAGGATCCCCCGAATAAGAGACCGAATTCTTAATCACTAGGCTATCACTGCTTCTTATATATATTACCGCTTATAATATTATTAAATATTTATTGTTGAAATACTTTCAGCAGTATATGATTTATATTTCACTACTTAACAAACTCGTAAATGCCGTCATAACAAACCTTTGATATTTATTTTCACCGGCCGGCCATTTAATTGGGAGTTTGGAAATAGGCCATTTTAAAATTTTCTCTAAGAATATAACCGTTTTAAAAACAAAACTAAAAGGTGATATTAATAGTCGGCAAGTAGACACATATATGTACGCACATGGTTAGTTCCGTATAACGCTTACGTCAGATGTGATCTTCTATGGGGCTCGGTGTACGATTTTATATTGAAGTGCGAAAATACATTTTCACTTAAGAACTATAAAAGAATTATATAACCATTTCTAATGCTAACTTAAAAAAATCGCAAGTTTCTCAACCATGAAAATAAAACATTATAAAAACGGCAAGTGGATACTTAACGCGTGAATTAAGGTGAACATTGTACATATGAAACCACTCAGTATGCCATTAGCGGGCGTGTGAAACGCCCCGTGCGGTCTGCCCCTTATTATCCAGCAAGGAACGGACCGTCGTTTTAAGTCACGTGGGGGTGTAGGTATTAAAAGGTGCCAGCAGTGTACTTCTTGTGTAGAGTAAGTTATTGCTTGACATCGATCCCACCTGACGGAAGGTGGCGATGATGTCTAAGGTGTTGGGCACACTAGCTCAGTAAATGGCTATTCACTCTGGTGTGCCTCGATCGTAAACGATCAGGAAAGTTAAGCAACGGGCGCGGTTGATAATAGATGAGTAATTAAGTTGGTTACTAACTTTTCTGCCAACTGGCTTAACGATTGCTATCTAACGTAAGTCGTGATCGAGTGGACGGATGCACTTATGCCTCATAGGCTGTTTGATTATTTTTTTATATTATTAGAAGATTTTACACGTCCTAATAAGGATATTACTTTAATATCTGTGGGAGAAAAGAACTATTTGTAATTGGAAATCAGCAAAGTTTGTATTTTGAAACCCGCGCTAAAAACGCATATTTTTGTGATGGCGACGAACGTGATAGCACGTGACGTCATAAATCGCTTATCAGTGTCTAGGGATCCGATTTTACAGTCATGTGACGTCACTAGAGTTGTGACGTCATATATAATATAATATAGATAAGTGTTTCTTACATATGAAATACCAACAATTTATCGAAATTTATTTCGAAAAATTTCACAAAAATAAACATAAAGTACTGGTCAAATTAAGTGAAATATGCTTTTTTATGCTTTTATCTAATAGTATTACTATAATCTATAATATAATTTCAATGTTGTCATAACCTATCTTGCTTCTAGCGATCACCCATCCTGCTACCGACCGCGCCCGTGGTTGCTTAACTTTAATGATCGCCTAGCGAAACAAGTTCGCTGTGGATGCTTCATGAAGCACGATATTGTCATAGCGAAACATAAGTCAGTCAGTCAGGCGCTTATAGAGCCCTGAGTGGTTTCACGTGTTCACCTTAACTCGACGGGATTTAACGTCACTTGCCGTTTTTTACCGACGACGCGGCGGCTCTGCAATATATTAGATTGCTTTCACTGTAACTCCGGCGCTCACTCTGCCAGTACAGTTTTGAAGTCTTAATGGCAGTATGCTTATAAATATAATTTATATAGTCTGTCATTGTCTGTATATGGAATGTTTTTTGTAAGAAAACGAATACTAATTTCAGTCAGGGAAATAAATAAATAAATAACTCTGGACATCTCACACACGGCCATTTGACCTCAAACTAAGCGTTAGCTTGTACTATGGTGATCAGACAACTGATAAACATATATATACATACTTATATTAATATTTACACCCAGACACACAGGACAAATATCCCTGCTCATCACAAAAAATTTGACCTGGGATGAAATGGAACCCACGACCTTCGTTGTAGATTTGTTGTCTGTATGTCTTACCTTTGTGCGTGCTTATCTTAGAAGTTGAAGTCAGAAAGTACATGTTTAAGTTATATTTCACTGTTTTTACAAAACTCGTGTACTTATTGTAACATTCAAAAGTTACACCGAAAAGTCAGAAGTGCGCGCTCTGTGGTTTGCTTATTATTAAATGTAACAAAAACAAAACATTATTCGATTTAATTCCGTCAAATGCACACAGCCACAATTTGATAACAAGATAGTGTTTTTATCATCATTAAAATATTTCAGTTTGTTTGTGAGGATGTCAGCTAATTCTGCGAGAAGGTGTACTGACATATGTTAATATTCGCACGTCTTTAGACGCCCGCGATAAACACCAATTAGGGATCTCGTTAGGATAATTTTGTTGGAACAAAACATTCCCGACGTCTTAAGACGTTTACACATACGAGATATGTCGAAGCTAATGTAACAAGATTTATTAAAAATATTTAGAAACCCAAGCTTTACTAATAGATCTATAATACAAAGAAACCCCAAAATGTTCATAAGTGTGCTGTTCACCGTGCAGGAGTTCCCTTGCGGTTCGACGAGGAGCCGAAGGATTGGATGATTTGTTTGTTTGAGAAAAATAGGCTCCGATTTGAAACATGATTTTACCGTTATAATACTGCGTTATTCCTGATGAACATAGGCTATAAAATATTTTCAAAACGTAAGGGGTCCGTATGAAAATTTCTATAATATAACCCAATGAAAAAAAACATTTAATCACGTACGCTGCGGGAATAATTGACAATAAAGCGACGTGATGTGTTTTATAGAGGAAATCAATTTCCACAAATAATTCCTACTAATACTAATAGTTTTGTCTGGTAACTGGTTCTTCCGAGGGTTATTAATATATTGGCGGCCACTGTGCTCCATGTGAACACATCTTAAGAGTGTAAAGATGCCAGTATAAGAACTGAGATGACGTGTGCTCGTAACTTGGGGATATTACAGCGACACCTACGCAACAGTTTCATTCATTTCACGACTAAAGTGGGTACCTAATTGTCGAGCCATCGCCATTACGCCGGTGACAAAATAACGAGGTTTAAGCTCAAAGCTCGAAAGCTTTTTGTTAATATGAAGCTTATTATTATAGTATTTAGCAAATGCGCAATATTATAAGGGACATGATCGCCAATGAACAGGTTTGACTAATAAGCTTGAATCAGTCAGTCCTTGCTCCGCGACATTCGGAGCTTCAGTCAAACTAAAGAATTGAACTGCAACACTGACTCAGCGACATTTACCAAATTTTAAAAGATAGCCATCACCAAATTTCAAATATTAAAAAAAGTGTCATCAATTTGTAAAATAAAACTAATTTAACTAAAACAAACCTATAGATATTTTTAGGTGAATGGGTAAATTTCACCTCGTTTTAAATAGACTAAAATAAAAGTCAAAACGACTCATACACGGCCATCTGACCCCAAACTAAGCATCTTTTTGATTGTATTATAGTAATTTGACTACTGATAAACATACATACATATATATTTTTAAATACATACTCATATACAAATTTTTACACCAAAACACAGAATCTTTCCTGCTCATCACAGAAAAGTTAGACCAGGGTGAGAATCTAACCGACAACCTTCGGTCTAATAGCCAGTTTCAATGACTCAATTAAGTTTCCGGAATATATTTTTGGATAAAAAAAGGCGAAGCGTAATTAAATTGGTTTTTTTTTTAATTTATTGGGTTTAACAAACAGTATGCAACAAGAATGTCGCTAACCAACACCGTTCACCACGGATTACAAATTTAATTAGATTTATGTCCGAACTTGGTGCTAAGTACCAATTAATTAACAATTTAATTTAAAACTGGGAAAGCCAATGGGCGCGCCAGCCCATCAGGTACGCGCTGTCCCAGCTTCAATCTGTATTTAATTCGGCGTGTAAAATGAGAATCGAATTAATCGCACGATAATACCGCCCCATTGAGATACAAAATACATGAGCACCACCAATTTGTTTGCGGACCGATCAAACAAACTGACTGCCACAGAGTAAACACATAAGTAAGTAAACGTTTTAAAACCACTTGTCAAGTCAAGTAAGAATTAAATTTAAAAAAAGTTTCAACAGCTTATTTGAATTGACTACAACGCCATCTAGTATCATCATAACTATGTTACTACTGGATTCAAGTCTCCTAACACAACGTGACAGGTTTAGTTTACAGTCCATCACACTGGTTAAATGCGGCTTGCTAGAATTCACACACTTTGACAACTTTATTGGACACACATTGGAATTTTCTCAAGATTTTTCCTTAACCGAAGGCTCTTACAAGGACATACCTTATAAAGAAAAATACATATATTACTGGCTTCTATCCGCGACTTCGCCGGGTAGCAAGAACATGCAAACGCTAAAAGTAGGCCTACAAGTGTGTCCTATCTTTAATCTAGTATCTTGTTTCATTCGGCCCAGTTCAGATTTACGTAATACAACAACATACATTTGTAAATCCTAACAAATATTCGCATTTTTTATATCAGTATAATTATACGATGATGAAATGTTATAATACTGAAGACGATTGTACTGTGTGTGTTCATTTGCAACTAATTACCAGGCGCAACATAGCAAATATGTCGGTTTGTCAACAAGGCTTTAGCGGTCGTGCGGCTCATTGATACTGATCAGCCTCAGCCGATCTGATTACGTTACGTCAACTACACGACACGACGCCGCGACGACCCGGCGAAAGGAATAGCTCGATGGGACCGTGAAAACGATTTATGGTTTTGAATTCAACGATGACCTGCTACTGAGGACAGGTCTCTGCTCACACTGAGATGGCCTAAATACTCCACCACGCAGCGTTAATGCTGACTCGTGTTTACGAAGTAATTAACTCCTTCGAGATTATCTATGTATTTTATTATTGTATGTGAATTGCAGGTCACAATTATGTTAACGATAATTCCGAGTTAAGCAAAAAGTCCTTATTTTTAATAATAAAATGATTTCCATCCAACGTTTGGATATCAGTCTGTAATATATGGACATCTCATAATTTAACCCTTTTGACTCCCGTTCCCGCTCTCTTCTCCAGGTCATTAGTCCATCTGGTGCTGCTTTTTTGAAGACATGATTTCCATGCAAAGATCATTCGTCCTGACTTCGTCAGTACAATAGCTCTCATATTTGAACGCCCCTTCAAAGAATGCATATCCATAAAGCCAGGTGAAACCAATATCTATCGTGTAAACCAAGTCTCGCCAAAGACGACGCAACTAAAAGCGCTATACGAAACAACCCCTTTGAAAAGCGAACGATTGATCTGTTCTATTTTTTAATAAAACCGCAGTTTTTTTCGGTGCTATTCTGATTCAATCACACGCAGCCACTAATATCCGCAGAACACCGTGCTCGTCCCGAACTCTGCACTCCCCACGCTGCACTGGTCGTCTGAACAAATAAACGGTTGATTTGATCCGCAGCGGCTGTTCTGTGGAAATGCTCACATGAATCGTTCGGGTCTCAGCTCATTGGGCATGCGGCGAATCCAATGAAAATTTTTGTGGTAACTTTATCGAAATCCGTAGGTTATTTTTTATACCATAAACAGGCAAATTAGGTATTAAGTGACCAATTACGCCTATGAATATTACGAATACCAGGATAGGGTGTTACTAATGCGGTGACAGTAAAGAAATAAGACCTCCGCGTATGGAAAAAACAAAGGAACGAGTGGAATACTCATGAATGCAGGTACATACTGGGATATTAACAGATCCACACCATCAACATATCTTTTTAGGACGGTTGAAAAATTAAAACCGGGAGAAGGGAAAAGGGAAAAAGGAGCTGATTCTGTACCATTTTGACCCAAACAAAGCCATATTCAGCCATGTTGGTTGCTAGCTAGGCGGGAAGAGAACGCTCCACTACCATGCAAAAGTGCCGTCGGAACTACACTGGATGACACAAAGAGGAAGAGGAATCCCTATTGTCCAGAATGACGACAAGCAGTGGAGGGTATCTTGGACTGAAAGATGATTAGAATCCTCTGGTTTCAACTCATTAATGTCCCACAGTTGAGCATGGGTTTCTCTTCATCACTGAGAAGGTCCAGAGCGTCCTCTACATATTTACTCATACATACATATATACATACATATATACATACATACTCCATTTGGAATATGAATCCATTACACCTGATGTTTGTCATAACCTCGTTGCCAAGTTCATATCAATTGCGAATATATTAAATTAAGAAAATAGATTGAACTTGAGTGAGTTGTCAGAAGGAGGATGATTGTGCTCTGTTACGGGTACTCACAATTAACGTTTTTTTGCGCCTATATTTCGACCCTTATTGCATGGCTGATGGTTTCAGCTAAAAATCATATCGTGAGTACTCACGGGTACCCGTAACATAGCACAGTGTACACAGTCACACAAAGAAGGACATCTGTTTTAAAATCACAGACACAATTTTTCATATATTTATTGGTACATAATGTACATAAATATGTATTGCTCACACATAACATAGTGATGTTATTCTTACGTTAAAAGTATTGGAGACGTACCTTCCCTACAAGGTCCACGACAGCGGTTGGCAGTAGCACTCTGACTGGTAGCACATGGCTTTCACGTTCTTAGAACAATATTTTTTACAGACTCGGCAATCTGAAGAGTTTGCGCATGCGCGTGTTCCTAAAAAGACGCCGTCGTCATCATTGCAACTCATAATTGTGCCACTGCTGGGCTTGAATCTCACAATGTGGCGTGGGCAACAATGCGGATTCCACACAGACAGACAGATTGGCTGACTTTTTTTAGAGTAATATCATCGCGAATACTAATCATTTTAAATCTGGGTACTCACGATGTGACGCTGTTTCGACTCAGTTGGGTCATGGTCACAGCAATAACAATCTGATCGTGGGTACCCGTTTGTATTTAAAACGATTAGATCCCTACCTTATATGGAAATCTCAGGAGTGCAAGTTTACTCACGATGTTTCCCTTCACAGAAGGAAGTAGCCTGCTAGGTAATTTAGACTATAAATTTATTATTTATTAATATAAATAAGCATACTTTGAAATTTTTAATCCCACTAATAAATGTGAAAGTTTATGAGGATGAAAGTTTCTTACTTCTTACACTAAAACTACAAACGATGTAAAACAAAATTGGGACACAGATAAAATATATTGTGGAGTAACACACAGGCATCAACTGCCACGCGAGAGAAGCCACGAGCGAAAGCTAGTATACCATAAATTAAAAAACGTATTTACCATTTACTCCCGATACTACGTAAACCAGGACTAATGAGAACATAAGAAGAAAGGCAAGTAACTTCATGTTGAGTCCTGTGCCAAGGCGAACTCGATAGCCAACGGATAATCGTGGTAATATTTATATGTACTATAACACTGTTCATTAAAATATATTTTATTATTACGGTAAGTCATGGTTAATGAAAGTATACAAATTAAATTAACATAAGACCGATACAAGCCGGTGCAAACATGATTACACTAGTGCGGATTTGAAATTGAAAAAAAAATTAAAATATTTTTTTACACTTTATACACTATGACCATTTGAGATCGACTTCACATATTTATTTGACAGGTCGATTAGTCTAGTGGTTGTGAACATGACTACTACGCCGAAGGTCGTCTAATTCAAATTTTTTTTTTTCTAATTCAAATTCTTTATTGCCTGCATGTAGTAGGTACAGAGGTGGCAGGCTTATAATTATTATTCTGTTACATTCTACCAAATTAATGGTGTGCAATAATGTTAAAATTAATAAAATAATAGTTCTAAGGTCAAAAATGAAAT
>DWJZ01005154.1:0-14411 GCA_018249125.1 Asbolis capucinus | reverse complement strand
TTCAAATCGGACCAGTAGTTCCTGAGATTAGCGCGTTCAAGCAAACAAACTCTTCAGCTTTATAATATTAATATAGAATTTCACATACTTATTGCAGTAGTTATCGATATCACTCGACTGATATCGACTCGCACGTTGCAAAATTTTAAAGCAACAATATTAAATACCCAAAATGCAAACTAGACGCTCCGCCTACATATTGTAATATGAAAGGGACATTTAAAACTTTTGAAGTTAGCGAAATATACGGCCCAAGTTTCCGAGGCCTATTGTGTGACAACGAACCAACGATCGGCAGTTATTGTCATTCTACCCTCGTCACCGACTTCCACCCTAGTAAAGTTTAATAATGTTATTTATTTATCGAAAAAGTTTTAAAAATACAATTTTCTTACAGCATAATTTACTGTTGAAATCAGCAAATTTCTTTTGAAGTAGGAAACACTGTTAGTTTTTATATTATTGAGTTTATGCAGTATATTATATTTTCTGCTGCCGCGCGTATTATAACGAGCATTTCCTTGGCTACTTCACTTCAAGATTTCTTGTTCAGCTCTTGTATAACTCGTACTTACATCTACATAGATAGGCAACACGAAGAAATCAACATAGATAGTTATTAGAATTAAAGTCTGCCCATAACACACAATAAGAAATTAGAATATGTGACTTATGTTTGTTTCATCGGGGCATTGAACTCGGGAGCATTCGTTTTACGGGTAAGTCCAATACCAATGTCATTATGGTCTTCAAAACCGTAACGCATACAGTAAAATAATCTTACCTTCAACGTTGAGCTGGATGGAGTGTGTCTGCGCGGTGCCAACTCCGTTGCTGGCCTTGCAGGAATACGTGCCCTGGTCTTCATACACAACTCTCTTGATCACTAGAGTCTTGCCGTAGTTGTCCTGAGTGATCCGTTGCGATGATAATATAGTCTTTCCGTCTTTCGTCCACTCCACTTGCGGCAACGGCCTAGAAGACGGTAAAATATCATCTGCTGATCCCTGGTATTTTTTGGAAAAATTAAAGCGAAAGAAGTCGCCTATTCGATGCACTAACCAAACCAAGTCTGCTGTGGGCAGTCCAGTTTGAGTGCACCAAACTAATCCTAAACAAAGAGAAGTTCGAAGGCTGATCAGATCTGTCCAAGATAATCTTTCCTTAGAACGAACATGATCTACATCAAGTGACATCGATAAGAATACAAAAGTAGCTGCTTATAAACATGATTCCTCAAATCCGTACAAGATGTTTCATAGCAAAAAACGGATCTCTTGTGCCTAAAGGAGGAAGCTCAATCCATGATCTCTTGTCCAGTGCGGATTTGTTGACTAATTTACTTTTATCCCGACCACGTCCGCTGTATCAAGAGCGTACCGATTGAGAATAAAAAAAATATTTGTGTTACTGCTACAAGACTCCCAAAATCCTCCAACAACGGATAAAGCATGTTATCCGAAGATAATATGAGGGTTGGGTAACTTGCACTCCAAATCCGGGAAGGGATCATAAAATTTGCCACTATGGAAGGATTTACATCTGGTAAACATGTTATTTCACACGCAGGGGATAAGGCTTAGAAGCCTAAGATGATACATTTTTATACTAAGACCATAGTATAAAATTGTAAGTGTATTGAATTCATCAGATTAGTCATAGGACAGATGTTGTCAGGGTTAGGAACATGATCATATCCTTGTTAACGGAGTACAGCTTGAACGTGTTATGGTATAAGAAAACAAGTAACATTATAACTTGATAAGGTTGTGCTCACAACATGTACACCTTCCGATACCAAAAAGTATGAACTAAGATACATGAATCAATGAAGTTAATGCGTAAAGATACTTTTAATTGATAGTATTTTCTTCAATGAAAACTACTGTAATTAATGTAACAAGTATTACTTACAATACCTATATGAATGAAACAGTATTATCTATCCTGTTTGTTTCAAGGTGAGCGACTTTTACGGAATATATTTCAAATTATTATAGTATTGCAAGGTTTTTTGATAACAAAATAATAATATTCCAATCAAGTTATTAAAAAATATTACATTAAGGATTTAAATTCAACGCTCAATCTACTGGGGTGGAGGTTGTGAAATATCGTATGACTGACTCAATTTTAATACGAATCTCGTTGAAATAACACATTAGTCTAGTGAACGTAATAAACACCGCTCTTATCCAGAATAACATGCTTGTGAGGTCATTCACAATATGATTTATTGTCGCTGAAATAGACCGGGAGCAGTTCGTGACACATCGACTGCAGCGATAGTGAATCCGACTGGCGATACATAAGGGGATTGATTCATCGAACAATAATAACTGCAATCAGTACCGTCTGCGATGCGAGCGAGGCTTGTGGCGGCCAGCGAGCCAAAAGGCGACCTATTTGGCAAGCACTCCTGCCATGGCGACGGGTCAAGATCCTACGATAAGCATGTCGAGTGCAGCCGGCGCTGACAACTTGGAAATTCTCTTTGAATTTTAAAAAACTTCCTGTCGCAAATAATAAGTTTGGATGACACTCCAGTAGCGAGAGAGAACTTATAAATTTCTCTTTGAATTTTTTAAAAAAATCTGATAATCTAAAAGGAAATAAAATAACGAAGGAATACTCACGTTCCGCCATAAATGCAGTACAGTTCAACCTTCTTCCCCCGCCACGCTTTCTCGACCCTCCGAGTCGTATATTGCCTTACCGGCTCATGCTTGTTCAACGTGGGCGATATACCAGTCTGGACCACTTGCAAATACACCTTGTTGCCCAACTTATACTCGTTTCTGAACACTGATTTAGCTGCACATGTGTACGCGAAGTCTCCACTTGCGTCAAACCTAGTCACGTTCGAGAACCAAAGGTTTCCTTCGGGGTCCAGTGTCATCCGGGAGTTGTTAATCGTCTTGAGCTGCCCTTGCTCGCCCTGTAACATCCAGTACACGTTCGGGCTGGGGTGGCCGTCGGGCGGCTCGCAGGTGAGCTTAAAGGGCTGTCCCTCCTGGGCGCTGATCGCCTGTTGGTATCCATCTGTCTCCTTAAAGGAATTGAGCTCTGCTTTCCGTACGAATACTGAGTTGGATGTGGCTGTACCCCATTCATTGTACGCGAAACACTGATACTGTCCCAGGTCCTCGTCGCGCGGCTGGCTGACCACCAGAGTACCACGACCGGGCTGCTGAGAGATTCGATTGTCGTAACTCGTGTATTCAAAGGGCTTCCCGTTCTTAATCCATCGGTATCTGTTGAAAAAACATAGCGTGTTTAATACGTGATGTAACGGCTTTATTGTAAAATGCGTTAATTGTAAATTGACCTTGACCAGAATCATATGCCCACGTGAGCTCACAGCGAAATCGAGTGCTGACAATTAATAAGGTCTTCCATGAAATCATACACCGAGACGAAAATGGTGAGGTAACTGAATCAGAATGATTCAAGTATTTGGAAGACATTTTATTAATGAATAAATGTGCTTGAAACCTCAATCGATGCCTACATTGTTTGCTCGTGGTTTACTCTGCTAAACAAACAAACAGTTCATGTCCCTTTCCTTTTGCTACGATGGGAGATTACACTTAGTGATGTAGTATATCACCTTCCTTATAACATCGGGTCCTTCACTTCCTTCTACAATCAGTAACGCATTTGATCATTTTGATCCCGCTGACGGCCATAGGCGGCGGTAACCACTTACCATCAAGTGGCTCGTCCTCTCATTTTCTCGGCAATCATCGCCATACAAAAAACAAACGGCTATAAGATTGGCACTTCTTCATCTTTCTCACACTAATGGACGTTTCATGCTAGCATGGTCACAAAGAGAGATTTAGGCGTTGTTGAATAACCAGTAACAATATGACAAAAGGGCTAACGGTCAGTAGTTTGTTGGCGCTAATTGACCAGTAAATTCCTTTCAAGTCTTGAGTGTACAATACCTTGTGCTCCACCAACAGCGCAACGTGCTAAATATAGCCCCGCATTCCAGAATTTATTACACATGCCTGCCCTTATACATTAACTTGATAGGTAGCAAATTGTAACCTAAATGTGCGTTCATCATGTCTTAATGCTACAACGAAACAAAAGCTGCTAGTAGCTATTGTTTATGAAACATAAAATATATAAAAACAACCTTGCAATTAACATTGAAAATAATATATTTAAATGATTATTTCGTAAATGAGATAAGCTTGTAATATTCCACAATGACGATATCCGAGGAAACAAAATTGTAAATTGTATTGAGAATACAGACAAACGATACTTGAATGAAAGAAATATAAAGCAAAAAAAATATATATGTAACTCCTCCACCAATACACGTTAAAGGGCACGAAATACGAAGTTTTCCCAATAACTACTCCCGGGAGTGCCCTCAAAGGAGCGGTGAGGGTGCACTTTTCCGATGGAAAGCCCTCCGGGTATCTCTCAAGGGCCGGAAGCGACGCAGCGCAATAACTGGTACTACCGGTTCGAGTATGTGTAGAGCATAGTCTGGCTACAAGTTACATATAAAACTAGTTTTCTATAGATAACGGACTAGATTCATATGAATACTTGAATAGGTAGCAAGAACATTTTTATCGATTCGCTCATAATTTTGACGAATAATTTCCATGAAAGTAACAATCATAGGACACCCCAATTTAAAGGCATTTGAACTAGGTAAATTTTAAAATGAAAGAAAGAAAGAAAATATTTCTCTTTGTCAATAGCAGACTGTCAATGCAATCGATGATTCGAATCATATCAAACAAGTATCGATTTCACATAATAATCGATATACCTCAGTAGTACTTTTTTCAAAAGTTGCATTGCAAGAGACTTCTAGAGATGCCACTATTCATACAAAATTTACCGTTAATTGAAATCCATTTGTCTCTGGTTCCAGCCGTTATATTTGGCAGCTACGTGGTCACAGGTGCGTAATCGCAGTTCCGAGGGTCTGAGCTCAACGACCAATTGCTATGAGTAATTGGTGATATTAACGGTGACATAATATTTCCGATGTATCTGGGCCCGTGAGATGGCCGCGTTGAATCAGTCAAGGTTGAATCATGAATAATTTATAACTGTTCGTTTATACTATCTATATACCGACGCGACGTCCGGCGCCATGTTGGATTTGGGCAGTCGGCGCGGCGCAGCGGGTTTGTGTTTACAAATTGAATATTTCATATCACCTATTGATCGATCGAATGCAAAACTGTTGGCTTACTTAAGTACAGTTTTTCGTTGATCATTATAGTATGAAACATATACATTATTAATGTTTCACCCGCGGCTTTGCCCGTGTGATGTATTGGCGGGTAACCAATGGCGAATGGCGCCAATAAACCAAGACGGATTATTTCATTTGCTTGAAAGAGTTACAAACATCCATCCATACAGCCATCCTCCACAACCTATCGCATATATAATATTAGTAGGAACTCCATTAAATTTAAATTCTTCTGAATTCTAGATATTTATTGATAACAAAAAGCTTAACGACAAAATTGCCATGATGAACCAGGTACGTTTGTAAATATATTGAAATGTAAGCATGGCGCATCACTTGGTCAGAGCTGCTTAATCAACTAATGTAATTATTTAGCATATTGGCCAGGTAACCTAGAAAGTAGGCTTGCCGGCTATTAGCCCGTCGTGCATGACTGAAAGCAAAAGTAATGGAATACAATACGATTTACTCATATAACTACTTATTTCAAACGCTCTTGCATTTTGGTAGACGTTAGATTAAAGATGAAGTTATGTAATCGTAAGATATTTCATAGCATTATAAATAAAATCCATGACATAAATTACACTTCAATAAACGTACTTTATATAGTTGGCATAGCAGCTACCATAAAATGGAAATATCATGACCTAAAATCCTAAACGCTGACTCATATCGTGACACTCAAGGCAATTTATTAGGCAGACGGCGAGAAAAACTCGCTGCATTACAGAATCTTGAATATTTTGGACGAATTTATTTGAAGCAAAAATGAACCTTAAAAATTTCTACATGAATAGCATATGCTCACCTGCAAATTACTAATTTAAAGAGCAAGTGACATAGATTGCGGTCCTGAATTTTCAGTCAGCATATTTATAGTACATCATTATGTAATAACCGAAATTACTAGAAAATTTAGTTTTCCTCAATTCTTTTCTTAGTTCAAAATTGCGACTGCAGTCGTCAGCAGTCACTTCTAGAATACTATAAAAGGTGATGAAGCCGGTTAAGCTATAAATGTAAAAGTTTATTATCGAGATAAAAAAAATGCTGTAGTACATAAAAATCGCGTTTTAGATAAGAGACTAGGTATAATTAGAAGTTAAAAGTTAACGTTAAAGACGTTAAAAATTAAGTTAATTTAATCCCTTCGTGTATACAGTACGCTCTTCTGATTTCCCGAGTGACTCATCAGCGAGCTAGAGGCTGCGAAATGGGAATTTCAGACAACATCCCCCAATTAAGAAAATGACAATTTACAGTAAACGACGGAAATTTATGTGAATGCTTTGAGAGCCGAAATGGTGTTGGTGCAATATTCAAAAAGTAATTAGGCTAAAAGAAGAGCTATGACGAGTCTTGTTGATGACAATTTTCATAATGATCATCTTTTATTGGTATAACGCCATTTTATTTTTGAGTAGCATAGTCTGTACCGTTAGTTTGTGTATGTGAAAATGCTATTTGGAATTTCTAAAGTTTGTTAACTTTCGCTTTCGCCGGTGGAAAATAAAGGGAAAAAACATTTTTTTTAAAGTAACACTTTATTTTAATGTGAGGTTAATACATTTCATTTTAGGGCCAAGATAGTTTTTGGGACAGTCCAAATGTGAATGTTAGAAGTTTGCAAAGTGATAATTTGTCAATTGTCAAAGAGTCATTTATTACCTCGAAATTTAGTAAACGAAATCCATTCTCAATATGAATAATACAGCATCCCGAATAAATTACGAATTACTCATGTTTTAGAATCACAGAAGTTATTCCATTTCTCATGTTATCATCCAAGAGCCGTACGCCATAAATAGACTAAGGTAGCTGCTGACCAGTTTAATATACACGCTGGTGGATTACCCCCAAAATCAGAAATTTAAATCGAAATATGAATAAAGCAGCAAACTGAATAAATGACACAGAATCACATCTGTCTGAATTCGTGGAATGAGAAGTCATTCCATTTCTCATCTTATCATCCGAGAGTCGTACACCGTAATGCGACGAAGGTAGCTGACGACCAGTTTAGTATGCATGCTGGCGGCCGCACGTGACTGGATCTACGTGGTTCATTCTTATTTATTATAACATCAACTTACACTTGCGCCATCAGAACATCTACAGATATTGAATAGGTTCTTGTACTAGTTTTACCTTTTTTAACTTATAATATTCGTTTGGGTCTAATCCTGCAAGCTTGATTAAAAGCAATTCTTCTTCAATTTGACAATGCAGTTGAAGTATAGTATGACCTGATACTGTGTTCAGGATTGACTCCTGACAACGAAACTCGTTAATAGCGAAAAATATGCCTGTTACTTTAGATTCGATGACAATGCATGACAATAATGACATGACAATGACATGACAAATGACAAGACAGCCCAAAAATCGATTGCAAATGAAAAATTAAACCTACTTATTTCGTCTTAGGAAAGAACAGCTCATTAACGAAAGTCATAAATTATAAACAGAAAATGTCAACGTCAGTTAAGGAATTAATAACAAAAAATTCAAAACAAAATTGTGAAAAAAAAAGTTTATAGCAATGCCTAAAGTTTACGATAGACAATACATATTCATCATAGACAATACAAACAACTGTAGTCTTGGATCGTATGGTCGACACGAATAGTCCAAACAGAGGATGTATTGTTATCAAAGTCTCTCAAACAATTCTTCATTATTTAACCATATACTACATATTTCAAAATACATTTTTAAGGAAAGAATCGTATCCACAAGGAAGACCTGGAAGCGATTTAACAAGGCATACGAGTGGATTAGGGCCCGCGTCTGAATTGCTCGCCAACCTCGCCGGCATACATTCTTGGCAAATGTGCTCACGGCTCGCGGAACTCGTCTGGAGCCCTACGCTTTTAATGTAATACACTGGAAATGCACGACGCTTATGTTTTAACTTTCAAGTTTATACGATATTTTTTCTTAAGCTTTAATGCTATGACTTTTTTTCCTAGGTTTATGTAATTTTAAGAGCTGCGCATAAATGTAAGGATAACGTAAAAATAGAGACAGTTTTTTATAATCATTTTGCATATTAATTAATCTAAAATATTAAACAAATTACCTTTGTACATGCAAATATATCAATATGTGGCGACATCACACATCACGTCACATGATGACGTCACGACAAAACCTGAATCACACTATGGGAGTTTTCTGTATCGTTAGCATTTATACAAGGTCCGACTAGCAACTGTCGGAGCTCGGCCGCTCCCCAGGCATATCACCTAGTCTGGCGGGAGATCTCCTCTTTCCTAAAAATACTTCTTAGTATACTGAAATATATTATGCAAAAATATGAATAAGTATGTAAAATCTAAATAATCTTATTTTCTTTACGAATTACATTGTAATAAATAGTAAAATCCATGTCGCCTGTTTCGACAACCTTAGCTGAAATGATCCCCATCTGAAGCAAACCCCAAACTTGAACCTAAATGAGCTCACAGACGCGGTCAAAACGGCCGAGTAAATTTGAAAAACCAGTTTAAGCTCTCACTTCATATACGACGTGAAGTTCGCACTCTACAAGCATCCCTCCAGCGCTAATGACTATCACGTAGACGCATAGAAAGCATTAGGGACAACGTAATTGCTGGCACGGTAATTTAAGCCGTATAACAAGAGGAAAAAGGTTCAAAGGGCGACAGAAACGACTCGTGCGTAGGTGAAAGCGACTAACAGCAGTAATGATTATTTACCTTGATGTTGAAAATGATCCGAGCGAGCTACGAGCCGAGAGAGCGAGTACGCAAGAGAAATAGTGTTCGCGTCCTGCGTTCAAATATATTGCAGTTTGCACAACTTCAACTGAGTACATAGTTTGATATGAACTCGTTCAAACTTATTTAATATCGTGCAATTCATCTAGATCTATATGCCTTAGTATTCGCTTTACTTTAATCTTTCTAAATATTTATTAAATTCATCTAGATCTATATGCCTTAGTATTCGCTTTACTTTAATCTTTCTAAACATTTATAAGTATTGGAACTTTCGGAACACTTTTGCTCTACAATGCGAGATAAAATATAAATATTTTTGGACAACTCTCACTCGGCCATCTGAACCCAAACTAAGCGTTAGCTTGTGCTATGGTGATCAGATAACTGATAAACATACACATATACTTTTAAATACATATATAATAGATATTTTTATTAAACACCCAGACAAACAGAACAAACATTCCTGCTCATCACAGAAGAGTTTGACCTGGCTGGGAATCGAACCCACGAACTCCGGTGTAGTAGTCAGATTCACTAACCACTAGACCAACCAACCTGTCAAACTCCATGTTACACAATATTACATATATGTATATGTAGCAAATCTTTTTATACTTCCAAATAAGTAAAATTGGAGTGCCTATTTGTTATATTAACATAACCGTTTTTATTTAATGCATATGTATGTATGTACATGATACATATACCAAAATAACATTCTTACAAGCTTTGTCTGTCTGTCCGTTTAATATGGCTAATCACCAAAACGGATGGACCGACTTTCACTGGCAGATAGCCGATTAGATCTTTAAAATTGAAGTGATCGTCAAATCTGTGACCTGAACAATAACTATGTTGTTAAACTCCACGCGGACAAAGTCGCGAGCACAGTAAGATTAACAATATTACCCAAAATTCGTCGTCCTAAACTCAGACTACGGAAATTGTTAAGAAATCTTAAGAATCTGAATTGATTTAAAATACTATGAGTTGTACATGGTCTTTAATAGAACTGCTTCAGGATGATTGCGAGACATCCCGTGAAATTTTCGAGAGTACGACACGTGCTGACTGTAGACGCGAAAAAATGCGGTATTGATCGACGGCTCGCCAGATCGACAAAGGGCCTTCCTCAGCGGCTAGCTACCGCCCTTCTGCGTATTTATAACTTGTACGCGGGAAATTTACGTTTACGCCCAGGTATTCGTATTTCCTGTAAGTGGAATTCTATGCTGATGAGTCAGCACTTTCTAAACCATTACAAGATAAGGGTAAAAGGTTTTTCGTGTTCCCTGGTCCTATCTGATCGAGCAGTTTAGAATTAGCGGGGAATAAGTGTATGCGGTTAACCTACCGTCTTCATCACACACAACCTACATAAAATAAATGAATTAACATATTTTTGCAACACTGGCGAAGTTTGTGTTTTTTTTTGTGATAAGTAGGCAAACGAGAAGACGGGTCACGTGATGGTAAGTGATCACCGTCGTCCATGGACGTTAATAACATCAGACTGAGGAGTTACTAACGCGTTGCCTGCCAAAAAGGAAGTAATAGCTGCGTACGCGGGGAAAAGAATAAAACAACGGAAGCGGTACATTGCAAAAGCAACTAGGTACAATGACGAGAGCAACTGACACCATACACCAACAATACACCACTTCGGGTGACAGAAGAAGAGGGAGGAGGATGGATGAAGGACGGGGAGAAAAAGAGAAGAAACTCTCAAGCCGCCAGCCGGAACACGATGAATCGTTTGGCGGCTGAATGAAGCAGAGGGTGGTAGCCAGCCAGACGGGCTTCACAAGAAGTAGCTCTACCACCGAGGAGCTTACTTCTGTACGCCTTTTATGACACCCTGTTGGGCCAGCATGGGACTGGGGTTTGTATTCTAAGCCGCACCAATAAGGCATATATGTAGTTGATGACAGTATTCGATTCGTCGTCGTATTCGATATGGCTGTTGATAGTATTCGATTTTGCACGTAAGAAAATCCAACTATTATTGTAAATGTGAAAGTTTATGAGGATGGATTAATATTTGTTACTCCTTGACACAAAAACTACCGACCCGATTTGGATTAAATTTGACACTGAGATAGATTATAGTGTGGAATAACACATAGGCCACTTATCACAAACGCGTCTACCCAGGCGAAACCACGGGCAAACTCTACTAATAAAATACATTACAAATATAACGAAAAATTCAATAAAACATACTTTATGTAACGTATTAGAAATGGAACTTGTTATCAAAACAATTGTCTCTGGGACACTGTATCATTATTAAATGGCATTTAGCGATTGAAACAGTAGAAACTGCGTTGTTAAATTTACAAGTCAATGTTGCAAAACTTGCATGGCATAAAATGTAAATTTAATACCGCTTTCCTTGCCTTTATCCTGCAGTAACTGGAATGAGGCGCGAACTGCATCGTTTGCTCTCCTCTCGAGTTTTCTTCTTTAATGGCGTAAGGTAAGAAAATATCCCTGGAAAGTCACTGCATGAATAAAATCGGATCGTTTTTCATTACTAAGCGTTGGGTTGGTACCACGTGACGATTATCTACGATTGATTGACACGTAAATAAACCAAACTTGGCATTTACGAGTAGATGGCGACAATGTATATATGTATACAATAATCAAAGTGTGTTTATTTGTCCTTTAAAGACTTTAAAATGGTAGGCGATAAAGACTCTAAAATGGTAGGAGGTAAAGACCCTAAAATAGTAGGAGATATAGACTCCAAAATGGTAGGAGATAAAGGCTCTAAAATGGTACGAGATATAAACTAAAATGGTAGGAGATAAAGGCTCTAAAATGGTACGAGATATAAACTAAAATGGTAGGAGATACACCGATGTCTTAAGAAATCACGTTAGAATTCTCAATAAAGTTTTAGTACCAAAATGTTATCGGTCGGACATAGTTTATGAGTTGATGCGTAGCAACGCGCGCTGAGTACAGCTAGTATGTAATATAACGTAATTGTACGCACAATCGTATCGAAGCAACCTCTCAAAGAAATAAAAATGAAACACAAAGTGTACCAAATGCATAATTATTTATGTACATATGTATGTATGTGTGTGCACCTTTTAGACAAATGTAATAATGAATCATACATATCGCAATTCTTTTTGTAGCATACAGTACATTAAACGTACTGAATAGTCAGTGGGCGGACTTGAATAGAAGTCTCGTCGCTCAATGAAGAAAAGAAATTGGGCTCTTAATAAAATTATAGATGCGGGAGAAATGACAATGAGTATTGCAAAACCTACATACTTCAACTACTCTGACTTCCTTGAGATCCAATATATTAGTAACACATGCCAGTTTTACGACGTCTGGTATCAGATTTGCGCGAAAATATCCAGCATTAAATGATTAAGGGCATGCAAGGCAATAAAGGACGTGAAAGAGATGCAGTATAAAGCCATCGTCAGTTCGTATCTCTCGTTTCCACTCGGCTCATGCTGCAGTCATTTCTCAAAATATCACACATCCAACGTTATTTCAATGCACACGCAGCGTCATTGACATTTCAAAGTTGCAGCGAATGGGTTATGATGTCACCAACCTCGCAGGCTCTGTGACGCCATTTTAAACGTTTGTATTCGTTGTACTAAAGAACTCCGAGCGCACAAACATGATCACTCTTCTAGACTAGGACGACGAGACCAATTAGGGCGAACTGTTTCTGGCAAATCATTAGACCAATAAACCTTGTATTTGAAATCGCATTCTATACCTGCCAATGGCTATGATTTATTATTTGCCGCCATTTTGAATCGCCGAATCACCGCGCAATATTATAACGTTCCAGGGCTTCTGTCACCCACGTGTCCTGACTGATTCTTTTGGTCATGGCATGGCACTATACTTTATACTCGTATTAGACACCAACTGTACACAATGTACAAACCAATAGGCGTGGTGCAATATTTTCATCCTACCCTGCCTCTTCCAATTCTAAAATTTTACTGATTTTTTTATAGTATTAGGTCCGTCGTTCAGTAAACTATGTCGTCATTAGATCAGGTTTCTAACCCTGAGTTTGTTATAAAACTTAGATTGCATTTTGTGGTTTCAAATTTGTGGAACTGGTTCACGAGAATTCTGACAAGAAACGAATTTAACTTCAATATCATACCGACTCGCCGAAGCAAAGATATTGAATGTTGAAGTAACTTTGTTTAATGTAAAAACATTGGCGAACCAGGAATTTCTTACCGTATGCCAAAACTGTGACTCTTATTTCATATCCAGCGAATAGAAAGCAACTAGGAAAATTTTGCAATCATTGTTCGTAGATCGCAAATTTTTATTCATTCTCAACGATACCCGTGTTACTTCTTTGGTGTTGACGCTACTTTCGTTGCAAAAGGAGCACAGTATCAGCGGACGCGTTTAGCCAGCGATCACATAGGTATGTAATACATGATACAAAGCGAAAGTCTGTGATATTATTGCTGATCGTTGGCTGTCTGCTCGCTGTTTGCAACTTACAGTTACGGTTGAGAGTGCGTGTCTCAGCTAAGTGATATCAACCAAAGGCATAGTAAATTACCGACTTGCTACCAAACTAAATAGAAATGGAGGAATAATATTTCTTCTCTGATAAATGTTTACTATCGGACTGCCTGTATTATTGTGTCCCGTCATCCACACCACAGGGAGTCCTTATATTCAAGGTTATATTTTAACATATAAAAATACTAAACATAAAAATGAATGTTTATTTGTGAGTTTTTAAGTTTGTTTGTGTTTTATGGACTCCGTACCAGTAGAAGAGAGAATACTGATATCTTTAGCAACTTTCTTCAGGATTCTCTGGTAAAGGTTTTGGTACTAAAATGATTAAATTTATTACGGTTGATGCAATGATGCGTAGGAAAGCGCGCCGGTTACAGTTAATTAGATATGAAAATGAAAAGGAGTATATTTCTATTATTCCGTTCACAATAATAAAATTAATTTAACTCAATTTATGCATTGTTGTAATTTAAATAATATTTTAATTCGGTTACTATTATAAACACAAAGATTTATTCCTGAATCGAGCGTACAATCCGTGCAATTGGGTTACAATATCGACGTACGTATCTTAATAAAATATACACAGATCACGAAGTAAACCGAGGTTTGATATATTAAAGCAGATATAAGGAGAAAAAAAAAAAAAAAAAAAAATCTTGGGACAACACACACGGGCATCTGATACCAAACTAAGCGTTAGTTTGTACTATGGTGATCAGACTACGGATAAAAATACATATATATTTCTATATACATATTTATAGAGATATTTACACCCAGACACAGAACAAACATTCGTGCTCATCACAGAAACGTTTGACCTGGGTGGGAATCGAACCCACGACCTTCGGCGTAGCAGTCAGGTTCGCTAACCA